>CM053793.1:286197090-286202090 GCA_028749045.1 Cupressus sempervirens | reverse complement strand
ATTTTATCTTCACCTCTTTATCTTGAACTAATTCTCTCAAGTAATGATACTTGATTGCAATATGCATAGTCTTTGTGTGCATCATAGGATTCTTTGATATATTTATAGCACTTGTATTATCACTATAAAGTGTCACTAGTTTAGTTATCTCTTCCTTCATACCTTTGAGTAGTTGTTTGATCCATACAATGTTTATACAATTTACAATAGTAGCAACATATTCAACTTCAGAAGTATATTGTGAAGTGTAGTTTTATTTTTTGCTAGTCCATGTAACCAACCTCTTGCCTAAGAAAAATGCTCTTCCACTGGTGCTTTTCTTGTCATCAATGCTTCTAGCCCAATCAATGTTAGTATTTGCTCTTAATTTAAATTTCTCATTTTTCTTATAGTATAAACCATACTCCTCTATTCCTTTTAGATATCTCATTACTCACTTTTGTTGACATTCCAGTCATGTTTTTTATTAGTGACATACACTTATTTAGATTGTAAGTACCTACGAAGCATATTGTACAATTAACCATGTTAACCAAGTATTTCAGTTGTTACCAAGTTCTATAGTTTCTATTGAGTCCTTTGGATAGATTGGACTAAATAGTTACTACCATGGAAATGATTGACAGTGTAAATTGAGCATCTTAGTGTATGCCAAGTTTACCAATGCAAACTGAGTTGTGTAGTGCTTACCAAGTTCGTAGTTGATGTGATGTGAGTCTAGTGTTAACCAAGCTACTCAGTGTTAACCAAGTGACTCAGTTTATAATGAGCTCATACTATTAGCATTGACCAAGCTATGTAGTGTGAATCAAATGATTTAGTTTATATGTTAAGTTTCACAGTATTTTTTGAGTCGCTAGTATAGACCAAGTTCAAGACTACTTGGAATTGATTAGTATGGATCAAGCTTCTACATCTATCGAGTGCATGACAATGTCAACCATTAATAGTAGATATTGAGTATCAAAACCTCACTGAGTCAATCCTCAGAACTTGAGTTTCTTCACTTTGGCTGACTTTGTAATATTTGTGTAAACTTGTATTGTGGCTGACTTTGTAATTGGATTGGTATATACTTAATGTATTGTATCACATCCAAAGAAATGAATGAATGGAAGTAATTTAACAAGTAGAGAAGAAAGAAGAGAAAATTACAAAGGCTACAATAGCATAAGGAGCAGAAAATATTTATTTATCACAATAAGGTGATTTGTACACTCAAAGGAATCTCATTCAGCAAACCAACTTGCAGATCAGAGATCAGGTACTGCTTCATCCTAATAGGTGGATCAGTTAAATCCTTTAACAAGGTAGACCTAACAGTCTTATGTAAATCTCTTTACTGAGTCTAGACTTGATTGTATTTTTGTAAATCCTTTTGCAAGGTGGATCTATCAGTCCTTATTGTTCCTAATAGGGTAGATAATTAGAAGTGATCATTGTAAGATTTAATAGGCCAACTTTATACTACAATAATAAGCTTGTGGGTATCATGCCCACCCCTATTTTACTTTCTATTTGGAGGGTTTCTAGGTCACAAAATTATGTGTCAAATGTGTTATGAATGCTTTAATGTTTTTAGTTTCTCATGCATGCAATTAGATTGGAATACACATGAAGGATTAATTGCTAATTAAGGATTAATTTTTATTGGTTACCGATTCACCCCTCCCCTCTCAGTAATTTAGCCTTTCATAATATTTCCAAAAATTGGTATCAGAGCTTTGTGGTTCTCAGAGAAAAGTTTAACAACTTGAGCAAAGATCAAAGGTAAGGGAGGTATTCAGACTTGACAAGGCTATTGACAATGGGAAGCTAGATTTGGAATTGGCTATTGGACAACTCAAGAAAGAAAAAGAGCAACTCTCTCAATCCTTGAAAAGAAGAAAAGATCTTGCAATCTAGATTAATGATCCACTCTACATTGAAGAAATAATTGAAGACATCCATTCAAGAAATTTAGATGAAGCTAATGAAGTAATCAAAGAACTATTGGAAAAGAAAATCTTCAAGAAGATGTAAAAAAACTAAGAAGAGAGGAAAAAATTCAATCAATAAGATTGTGTGAAGTCATTGAAGAGAAAAACAAGATAAGAGAAGAGATAGAAGGAAAGAACAATTAAATATAGAACCTATCCCTTTAGCAAGCAGACTTCATTGATTAGCTCACCAATGCAAATGAAGAAATCATGAATCTAAGATCAAAGAATGAAAGATTGTAGAATGATCTAAACACTGAAAATAAAACCAATAGGATGATAAAATCACAAGAAAACATGAATTAGTTGAATGAGCAAAGTCACTATAGACAAAAAGGAAAATCAGGAATTGGATATAAAGAAGAAGGTGAATCATCTAAGCAAGGAGCTCAAAAGAATCAAAAACCTACTTGCAGTCATTGTGGTAGGATAGGTCATAGATCAAACAAATGTTGGAGCAATGGGAAAGAAAAATTCAATGGAAAATGCTACAATTAATATCAGCATGATAATAGAGAAAATGAATGCAAAGAGAAACCAAAATTTGAAGGCAAATGCCACAAATGTAAGAAGCATGGGCACAAGTCATCAAAATGAAAAACAAACATATTGAATCCATTAGAATAGATTGCAAAAGCTATATTTGGTTGGGACTACAACACTTGGTGCATATTTCATTACTGTGAAGAATTTGGACACATTGGAATAAATTGTGAAAAACATCACATTAGGAAAAGAGATACTACCAGAAGATTTTTCATTTGTACAGAACTTGGTTATCTTTCCAAGAACTGTATGAATACTAGAAGAATTGAAGATGAAAAGAAGGCAAAAGATGATAACATCATAAAGCATATGAGACAACAACGGGTTCCAATATCTTCTAAGAATGCAAGTACAAGAAATGATGATCAAGTCACTCAAGAATTAGTTGACTCCACCATTTCCACTTGATTTCTCATAGGAGAATTGAACTTGGATATTGAAGAAGACATCTAACATTAGTTCTAGTTAATAGGACAAAAAGATCCATAATAGCATTCAAGATGCAAAGGGATCATCGAGTAAGAGATGACAATCATTATCGAGTTACTGTCCTTACCTTGTGAGGTTGGGTTGTAGACTCTACTGAGCAAAGTCAGGAGTAACTAATTTTTATGTGGTTACTGAGTCATGAAAGACTATCGAGTATACAATGCAAGTGAAGTGGATGACAATCTATCATTTGAGTGAACAATCATACTAGGCATTTATAGAGAAATTTGATAAAAAGGGTGAAATTGAAGTCATTTCTCACTGTAAATTTTCAAGAGCTATTTGTGCGAAGTGATCTTCAAAGCATTCAAGTGATCTGAGTGTATTGTTACTAAAAGTTTTTGTATTCTCTCAAACTGTACCTAGTGAAGATGGCATCCACCATGTAATGCCCCGCCAAGGGATCCAAAGAATTCCTAAAAATTCACTAAGTTTGGTAGCATTCTTTTTCTTTTTTAAAAATGAAAGTAAATACCACATATAACTTATGCACCATAGCAGAAGCAATAGCAATGTCCAACTAAAAGTAAACATAACATTCATAACATATTACATTCTTTAAGGATCCCTTAATGTTGAATTACATCTAAATCAACTAACATTATTGAATCCATCTAATACAACATCCACATGAAATAATAATGATAAGTCTAATGTTTATACATTAAATTTCTAAATGCTCAATCATCCACTATACATGTCACAGGGTATGAAAAACTTAAAATAATATACATATGTGAAATAAGGTACATCATCCTATTCTAACCCATGATACATCAAATTAAAGATAATCACATGGTACACATGATACATCATCATAGAAGATATATGCATCCATCATAAAAAGATCAAACAAAATAAACTAAGTGCATGGTTCCTCCCAATTGTAAATAGCATCATTAGACCATAATGGATTCTAGCCATCCCTCCATGTGTAATATTCCAAATCACCGAAGAGATCATCGGTATTAACATAGTAAGAATGTCACTCCTAACATATACTACATCATATGTAGAAGATGCAAATAAAAGCATAAGATAACATCATCTATCATATGCTAATCATCAATGAAAGGATACATATCCACCATCATGAAGGACGCATTAGCCACGATGTCTCAATGAATCTCAATTGATAAGAGTGGAAAAACACTACCACCCGACCGCGTTGTACCTAAGTGGTCCACTTCAACCGTGCTGAGGAGATAATTTCAAGTCCCAAACAGGCTATCCAAAACACATAGCATAAATCTCTATAAGTCTAGGAATCCTAAAAGTATACTAACTCAAAGGTTCCAAACACAAAATTGACATCTAATTCCCAGAGGCACACAAAGACATGTAGGAACCTACTATGCATATGGGAAAATGTCATCGCATATAGCATGTACAAGTTGCCCTGGTAGTTAGCTAAACTCCATGGGTCCATACTGATCCTAATGCGGCCACTAGTATCCTCTCATACTGACAAGGCATACTATGGAATGCAAGGTCGCAACCATGCATTCTCTCTACTCCCATCCTAGTCTGTACAAGCACTCAAGGCATGGGCAAGAACAAAACAATTATCTTTTTAGGTTCATTTAGTTAGTATTAGGTGTGAATGTTTTCACTTATTAACCAACTTACAATGAGTTACCCTAGCAGCCTCTTAGGGCCCCAGCCCCCATTGCAAGCCACTTCCCGACACTACAAGCAGATAACCTGACCTAAGCTCATGGAATCATAAACTCAAAATAAAAGCATCGAATCTCCATGAGCAAGCATCCATAGAAAATCATGACCACAACATCTTTCTATTGGCAACTGAAGCGTCACTGATAATCAAAAGTATCCATTGGTTCTCATAACCAAAATATATCTCAAAATCATACTGATCGAAGACTCCAAAATGGTTGAGTCAACACATGTCACAACATGACATCATAAAATAACATTTCAGTCCCATCATGGTGACTAGAAAAATAAACTAAGGATAACTAATCG
>CM053793.1:286117090-286192090 GCA_028749045.1 Cupressus sempervirens | reverse complement strand
ACTCAACAGATTCCTAGTACTTTGATGGACAAGATTAAGCCAAGATGGGAGCATGTCATGAAAACTACCAAAGATATATATGAGCAAACCCTGAGGCAACTCATGCCAAATTTGGATGACAATGAGGTAAAAGAATCTTTGAAGAAAAATGAATAAATGTTAACTTTAAGATTCAAAACTTGTCTTGTCTTATTGAAAGAAATTGAGCATGTTGTGAAGAATGTTACAAACACATGGAAGAATGTCTGTCTTCTTTAGAAACTGAGTGATTTTGTAGTTAGTGTAAGTGATAAGGATGATGATGATGATTGGGAGAAAGATGAAGAGAAAGATGATGAAGAGGAATGGGGGCAAGAAGCTACCGAGGAAGATGTACAAGATATTAAGGAGACCGACCTAGTAAAGATTATTGCAGGGATCATAGCCTCACTTGTTCACTTTCCCAGCAAATCAGTGAAAACAACAAGCCTAGAGATAGCTTTAGTAGGATTGGTTGTGACCAACACTAAAAGCATAAGAACTCAATCAATCTTTGCACCAATCTAGCTAAGTACTTCATTGACAGGAGTGCCACGCACTTCATCTATAGAACAACAAGTTCTTCCCTCTACATCAATTTTGGATACATCAGGTATTTCTACCACTGGTATTACTATAAGTGTAATTTCAACCTTTTTAGCAAGTTCTAGCATATCTACAATTGTTTCAATTCCTAGTGTAAGTGCAAGGATAGTTGAGACCAAGCCTCAACCAAGAACATTTTTTTTGGGAAAAGGAAAAGAGAAGGAAGAGGATATAGATATTGATGAGGAGATTGTCATTCCTAAATGGGACATCTCAAATCTAAATCTAGATTAGATGCAAACTATTGGAGAACTTCTTCAAAAGAAAGCCAAGCAACAAAGGCATAGAGAGGAGAGAAACAAGGAATTTAAGATCATTCAGGATGTTAAGAATATTTTAGCAAAGGCTCTAGGCATAGAGGTTGATACTTCACAACCAATTTTGTATTAGTTGGTAGAGGTAGTCCATAAATACAATGAAGATTTGGATGGACATGAAAAAATATTACAAAAATCTGAGAGAATGTTTTAGAATAAAGTTTTAGAACTTATTGCTCAACAAATTGCCATTCATCAAGTAGAACTATCTACTATTTTAGGCTCTCTAGAGACCTCTTATATCAATATATCTTTACTTTTTGGCAAACTATGTGATACATCAATTTTCACAAAGGAAATAAGAGATAAATTTCAAAAATTGATGAGGATCTAAAGGAAAATGCACAATAGTTGCAACATGACCCGAGTTCAAGCTCTGTCCACTTCAATAAGATCAAATTTCTAATAGTTGGGCAGGCAGAATTGTTGAAAGAAGAAGCAAGAATAAGATCCAAATTGATAGATATTTAGAACATGATTCTCCTAAACATGGATACACTATAGAAGCACATTGCACATTCAAAAAACCTCATCCATGACAATAAATTCTCCATTGTAGACCATATTATTCTATTGTCAACAAAAGTGCAAGTTGCATCACACACATCTAAGGTGTTGCAAGAGAATTGGGACAAGACTTTGCCACTTATTTTGAAGGTACATTCAGATTTCTTGCCACATTTTGGCATTACTATATAAATACATTGCATAAATATTTGGCATTAATGTCAAAAAGGGGAGAAGATGTAGAGGAGAAATAAGGAGAAAATTGAGAAGATTGAGATAGGAGAAAATGTATATTGTATATTGGGGAGAAGATGTATTTAAATGTATATATCGGATGTATAGTATACTATATATTATGTATAGGGGAGTATTACCATGTATAGAAACATATCTCTTACAAAGCCAATTTTGAAAAATCTTTAAAATAGTATACTCTATCAAGTTGAAGACATAAGGTGATGGATTAAGATGTTCTTGAACATTCTTGAATTCAATTTTGACTAATAAGTGTTTTTGTCACTAATTCCAAAGGGAGAGATTGTTGACATTCTAGTCATGTTTGTTATTAGTGGCATACATTTATTTAGATTGTAAGTATCTACTGAGCATATTGTCTAGTTAATAGTGTTAACCAAGCATTTTAGTTTGCACCGAGAAATTACTTCTATGGAAATGATTAGCAGTATAAACCAAGCATCTCAGTGTATGCCAAGATTACTAGTGTAAACCAAGTTGTGCAGTGCTTACCAAGTTTATAGTTGATGTGATGTGAGTTTAGTGTTAACTGAGCTACTCAATGTGAACCAAGTGATTCAATTTATACCTAGCTCATAGTATTAGCATTGATCAAGGTATGTAGTGTGAATCAGGTGATTTAGTTTATATGTCAAGTTTCATAGTATTTGTCAATTCATTAGTGCAAATCAAGTTCAAGACTACTTGGAAGTAATCAGTATGGACTAAGCTTCTACATCTACCGAGTGCATGATGATACCGAGCATTCACAGTGGATGCTGAGTATCAAAATCTCACCAAGTCAATCCTCAAAACCTAAGTTTCTACACTTTGATCAACTTTGTAATATTTGTGTAAACTTGTATTGTGGCCGACTTTGTGATTTGTAATTGGATTGGTATATGTAATGTATTGTATCACATCCAAAGAAATGAATGAATGAAAGTAATGTAACAAGTAGAAAAGAAAGAAGAGAAAATTGCAAAGGCTACAATAGTATAAGGAGCAACAAAGATTTATCTATCACAACAAGGTGATTTTTACACTCAGAGGAATCTCATTCAGCAAACCAAGTTGCAAATCAAAGATCAGCTACCACTTCATCCTTACAGATGGATCAATCAAATCCTTTAACAAGGTATACCTAATAGTTTTATGTAAATCTCTTTACCAAGTGCATACTTCATTGTATGTTTGTAAATCATTTTGCAAGGTAGACCTAGTAGTCCTTATTGCTCCTAATAGGATAGATAATTAGAAGTGATCATTGTAAGCCTTAACAAGCCAACTTTATACTACATTACTAAAGCTTGTGGGTATCATCCCCACCCTAGTTTTACTTTCTATTTGGAAGGTTTCTAGGTCACAAAATTGTGTGTCAAATGTGTTATGAATGGTTTAATGTTTTTAGTTTGTCATGCATGCAATTAGATTAGAATATACATGAAGGATTGATTGCTAATTAAAGATTAAGTTTTATTAGTTACTGATTTACCCCTCCCTCTTAGTAACTCAGCCTTTCATAATATTTCCAACAACTTTATAGCCATCAAATGATTTTTCCTAACATTAGTAAAGAACCTTGCAATTATCCCTACAGATAATGCAATGGTAGTTTTGATATGTAATACATATTGTAATTTTTCTAATCATAGACCTATATAATGTTTGGTTCACATCATCTGAATCATCATTATTTGACAATTTATGTGCTATCACCAATGGTGTACTTACTGGTTTGGAATCCTCCAATCCAAAAGTTTTCAATATTTCCTTGAAATAATTTGATAGAGTGATTTATATCCCATACTTCATCTGATATACTTATAAACCTACAAAGAACTTGATCTCTCAAAACATAGAAATCTCAAATTCCTTCTTCATTTCATTTTCAAAAGCCTTACATAAAGTATCTTGACCTCCAAATATGATATCATCAACAAAAATTTAAGATAACAAAATACATTTTCCTTTTTCTTTCTTCATTTACAGTTGTTTTTTATCATCAATCCTTTCAAATCCAATCTTCATAAGATAATTATGAAGTCTCTTATACCATGCTCTAGGTGCTTGTTTCAAACCATATAGAGCTTTGTGTAATCTTCATACCATGCTCTTATTGTTAATATCAACAAATCCTCTAGTTGTTCTATGTAAACTTCTTCCTCTACTATATCATTTAGAAATGCAGATTTAACATCCATTTGCTAAACTTTGAAACCTTTGTATGTATAATAACCAATTAGAGTTCTTACTCCTTCCAATCTAGCAATAGGAGTGTTAGTACCCAATATGATCATAGTTTTAAAACTTCAAGTGCAGAGTTTGAACCACTTTGAACTTCAGTTCAAAGTAGTTCAAAGTAGTTCAATGTTTTAGGTAACCTGTCCTGCAGGTTCAATACAAGCAAAGTTTAGATTCTAGGTTTGAAAATGTAAGATCAGTTTCAACAAGTTCAAAATTTCATCATTTAAGCTTAGTTTTTGCCAATTCATTAGTTTTAAGAAAGCGCAAAGTAAAGGTCAAGATGGAGACCAATTCAGTGGTTTAGAAAGGTTCATTTTCCAAGTTCAATGGTTGACAAAAGTTGAAGTGCAAATTCTATTTTTTAACATGAGTTCAATGTTGATGTTTGAAGATCTAGCATCTACAGTGTCACAGAAGCAGATTAAGAGACTCATATTGCTGAAGTTGAAATATAGTCCAATGATTTAGTATGCAATTTCAAACACTTCAAATTCAGGACATAAAGCTTGAAATTTAAGTAGAGCTTTTATGTTGGATGATGGTAATATAATGGAAGTCGACATTGATGATGCTTAGAAACATATGGAGCCATGGGTTACTTCAAGATGGCCTTTGGTATTTGTAGATAAAGTTCATCATTCAAAGGCACTTCTTAAATGTGCAGAAGAGGCTTTAGATTTCAGTAGAGATGTTGATGTTATTGGATGGGTGGCAAACACCATAGCACAATGCACTCTGATAGTATTGATGTTTCTCATTTCCAGTATTGTTGTTGGATTCTATGAGTCACTAGCAAAATTTTGGCCCATGATTGTTTCTGTTGGCTCAAGTAATTTTACTTTTGGACTTCATTCATACATAGAATGATGCTTGGGTTGTGAAGAATGAATAGTTTTGGTATATAGCATCACGCGTTGTCTCTCTTGCCTGTTACACTAAGACATTTTCAATATCAAGATTACTCTTTCATTGGTTTAAACCTTCAAACTATGATTAAAACTTGACCATGAATAGAATCTTCTTCTTGGGTGTTCTAAGACTTTCAAATGCACATGGAATTCATGTGTGCTCATCAAATGCTGAATCAGTGATGCATGCAATTCGGGATTATAAGTCGCCAATAAGGAATGTCATGTGAACCATTTGATAGTATACACACTCATGAGTCACTCTGCATCAGTAAAAAATGGTTTGATTTATACAGTAGGCATGTCATGTAGCTCGATGTCATTTGATGAAATGGCCATATGAGGAAAAAAAATGTCAATTGTTGATACAAAGGTAAGTTGACCATAATCGAACCTCTTCAAGCTTGGCTGGTTCTCCATATCCAAGAATATAAGCTTGACTGGTTTTGCAACATGGCATGTCCCACTTGGCAGCGAGCTCATTATTTTAATAAATCATAGATTTTTTTGCAGTCACAAGGCAAACGACTTTAATGGAACTAATAACTTTCCTCAACAAAGTAAAAGAATGTGTCCAGATGCGAAAGCTTGTGAATAGCTCGTTGATTGTTTGCAGAGATATCCATGGTCAGTTCCATGATTTAATGAAACTTTTCAAAACAAGGAGGTTCATGTGACATAAAACACACTATATTGATCGAGGCAAAGCATAGAATCACCAAAAGGATTCATGGAAATCACAGTTTGGACACATGTTTCTTATAACCCCCGAGCATGATTAATGTGGATGCTCAGGTACTAAGAAAATGAAAATCATCGTAGGCAAGAGATCTCGAAGTCATGGCAGTCTGTGTGTTTGCATGATAAAAAGATAACAAGTATGGTAATCTGCTTAGCTTGGGAGGGCTCTCATCGTTGAAAGCTATGGCTTTAAAGAAAGAAAATGAGTGTTTGTTGCCAGACATGATGTGTTATAAATTGGCATTTCACAGCCCATTTGGATGTAGCTGGACGTCATAGTGAAGGATCAATTGAGATGAGAGATGAGAATAGGATATGTATTTCAAGGTATGCAAACATGAGATATTAAGCTTCCTCCAACCCACAAATTTGGTAAGTGTCAAGCCGAATGGAAAGGATATGACCCTAGTGGGACAAAAGAGTTTCTGCCTGGGATGATAGAATTCTATTCTGTGATAGTTTTGATGATACTTCAACTAAGTGCAACCCAAGTCATTACCTTACAAGTTGAAAAATTAAGTGTTGATCCTGATTTATTATAACAATTCTTGTGGACAGTCAAAAAATGCAATTTTTAGATTGAGAGATATGAACAGTGTAAATGATTTAATTGGCTTTGATCTATGCTAAATACAAACTCGAATGGTTATGTTCACTTGCTCCAATTCTTATTGAAGGCCTCGTTGAAATGTTGGAAGGTGATGAGAGGTGCTCTGAATTATCATGAAGAAGAGATGAAAAATGTGTGGGAGGCTTTGCCAACTCTGAATGGGTGGACATGGGGAAGCTATTCAATTAGATGCTGACAATGAGAAAGAACCAACTGAAGACACGGTTAAGGGGTGGAGAGTGTCAATTCTTTATATATTTCTAAATGAGATAAAAGTGAGTATGTGAGCAAAGGAAGCTCGAGATGCTTTAAAAGATTCCCCATTCTGTATTACCTATTTGAGAATGTTTATATTGAGTTTGGAGCAGAAATGGTGAATTAATGTGCAAAATGAAGAGATTCTTTAAACAGGTGTCAATGCGTGTTGCTTAGCTAAGCATTAATTTGAAGTCCATTATCTATTTCACATGAAGGAAGCCCATACGATGCTAAAAATAATTAATGATGATATGTTTAATTATTAATTAAACATTATGCACACAAGAAGAAAGAGGGAGATGGTTTCCTTTTCAAGAATTAGTTATTTAAAACAGAATAGAAACTGACAACGAAGAAAGTGAAAAGACACAAATCAAATAAGACTTTGGAGAATCAATTTTTGGAAGGGACATATGTCATCAAAAAAGGAAGGCTACAAGAATTGAAAGAAGATTTAAAAATTCTATAAAGAGAAGGAAAAAAAACATAATGGCAGTTCCATTCTTTTGACTTCCAAACTGCAAACTTTGGGCTTTAGCCAGGGAGGGGATTTTGCAAGATTATTCCATTTTCTTGAGAGGCTCTAAGAGGAAGAGCAGGGGCCATTTTTCCTTTTCCAAAACTATGTGTCTGAGATAGAGATAGGATTTTGATAGCTGATGTAATATTGTGAAAGGAGTTTATGTCTTTCTTGAAATAGCGGTTTGGTTGTAATGTGCACAAGATACTTTGTGATCTTTTGCAGTCAAGGAACGAAGACTGAGGGTTAAGTATATCAAAACTTTGATTATCATGTATTTTCCTTCCACTGATTACGAACCATGTCATTTTCAATTTTCTCTAAATTACATTTGAATATCATTGTTTTCTTATTACATTATCAGTTTGAAATATATTTAAAAGCTTTGATTTTCAATTCTCTCAAGAGAAAAGAAGACATTTTCTCATGTTTACTATGTAATGCAATGTTCAGTAAATGAACTTTGTGTCATCTGTTGCTCCTTGCTTTTCTTTTCTTTGGGCTTTTAGGTTTCACATCTACTTTGTGTTTATAGGTAGATGTATTTTGTCCTTTTATGCTTTCTATAAAATCATTTACATTTAATTCATTGAGCATTTCGCACAGGGAGCTGTACCTGATAAAATTCAGAGGAAGGTTATCAACCTAGTGATAACCTGTTCAACTGTTGGTGTTATTGTGTCCTCTCATTTGGGCATTCATGGCTATATTTGTATGTATTTTCTTGGAGGACAATCTGTTCACTAATAGATTTTTGGTGACTCCGTTGGGGAAAGAATCATAGTTTTAGTGTTTTCTTTTCTTAGAAATCTTAAGGTACCTCCTCAAGGATGGAGGTTGGCGACTTTATTGAGGAAGAGTGCCGAAAATTCTTCCTTACAAATCAAAAAATCCTGAAGGAATGGGTTCCAATAAAGGATGGAGATAACTTTGAAATCTTCATCTTTATCCCACCTTTCAAAGATAATCCCATAAGAGAAGTTACAAAAGAAGTAGCAAAGCAACTGAGCTAGTTGAACTCTTTTTATGGTGCAATTCTCATCCAGAAGAAACCTCAAGTGCAAGATCTAGAAGAAGAAGGAGATGCATGTGAAAAAGAAGAAGCAGTTGAAAGTTAGGAGAATGATAAATGTCTAGACACCTTTCAGTCGCATATGATTCCCGTCTCCACACCATCTCTAGTAAATTCTAAGAATGAGGTAAATATTTTGGATTTCCCATCTTCATTTTCCTCTGAAGAAAATTTTAAATACATTCAAAAAGAGGAGGGTGTCTCTTTTTAGTCTGTTCTTATGAATATAGAGACTCGTGTAAAATCCTTGCCATACCATGAGGATAGCTCATCCTTTGATACCCAAGAAGAGAGTAATAAATCTAATTTCCCTCTTATGTGCCATAACAAAAATATGGAAGATGTGACAGCAGTAAGGAATCAATCCCAAGATGTTGATGGCAAGATTGTTTGGGGTAGCGTGAATACATTATACTTGCTTTCTGAATATGTTGAAGGTTGTCTAGTAAAATCTAGCAATATAGACATGTCTCAATAGAGTGAGGAAGCTATATCCATAGTTCATCCTAAAGACAACCATAAATGGGTAGATAAAGACATTCAGGCTGAAAGTAAAAACCATGGCAGCAGTGATAACAAAGGTGAAGAGAATTCTGAAAATTAGGAGGGTAAATTTTTTTGGAGTGACCTTAATCCACTTTTCATACCCATGGGGTTTTATGAGAACACTGCTATCAAAGAAAATGCTCTTTTTCAATCTTAAGATTCACCATTAAATAATGATTCCTTTAATGATGAACCAAGTATTTGTTCAAATCAGATTAAGGATGAAGTATTTATTGACAACTTTTCTTTTCATCCATCTATGTATAATGTTGTTGATTTGGAGTGTAAAAGAAGTTCTGAGATATGTGATGGCATCTTAGAAAGAGAAAGGAATAGAATGTATGGAAAGATTGATGACAACTAGCTCCTGGAAAAGGGTGAAGAAGATATATATCTGAGGACTGATTCTATGCTAAGGGAGGTGTCATTATGGCTACAAACTGATCATGACCACACAAAAGAATTGAGTCTACATGACAATATCCTTAAGGATTACGCATCATCTTTTGGCAAGACCTCTTTATTCCATGTTTTTCAGTTCGAGGAAGAATCAGATCCTACTGATGTAAGGGATCAATTCTTCAATGGAAATGAATACTATGATGAGTCATGGCTATTCAAAAAAGAGTGTTGGATCAGCATGTGCATGCACACTGTCATTCTAAAGATTGGCATTGAAAGAGTCATCATCAAGCAATGGTTTGGAGCCGTTCCATTGAGGTACATTGTGCTGATTCAAAAAGGCTCCTATTTCTCTCAACTAGTAAATGGATTCACTTAACTTTTTCTTTCTTTCGATCTTCCTAGTAGGTTTTCTTTCCTACCTTTGTAAATATTGTAAATAAGTTTTTGTTGTGCGTAGTGTAGCTGGAATAATGTGCAAGCTTCGTGCTTGCTAGTAGTGTAGGTGTTTGATTTGTTGGTTGGTTTTTCCCTATTCCCCTCTAGCCTCTTTGTAAATAGCTCCTGGTCTTCTTCTCTTGTTGACTCTATTCGCCCATGGATAAGGCACTATTCTTCTCCCAGAGATTGCTAGAATTCTCTGATTTTGTATCAAAATTAGTCCCATAGTTAGAGCCCCTATTAGTACCCAATATGATCACAGTTTTAAAACTTCAAGTGCAGAGTTTGAACCACTTCAAACTTCAGTTCGAAGTAGTTCAAATTAGTTCAATGGTTTAGGTAACCTGTCCTGCAGGTCCAATACAAGAAAAGTTTAGATTCTGGGTTTGAAAATGCAAGATCATTTTTGACAAGTTCAAAATTTCATCATTTAAGCTTAGGTTTTTCCAGTTCATTAGTTTTGAGAAAGTGCAAAGTACAGGTCAAGATGGAGGCCAGTTCAGTGGTTTAGAAAGGTTCATTTTCCAAGTTCATTGGTTGACAAAAGTTGAAGTGCAAATTCTAGTTTTCAACATGAGTTCAATGTTGATGTTTGAAGATCCAACATCTACAGTGTCACATAAGCAAATTAAGAGGCTCATATTGCTGAATTTGGAATATAGTCCAATGCTTTAGTATGCAGTTTCAAACACTTCAAATTCAGGATAGAAAGCTTGAAATTTAAGTAGAGCTTTTATGTTGGATGATGGTAATATAATGGAAGTTGACATTGATGATGCTGAGAAATAGATGGAGCCACGGGTTACTTCAAGATGGCCTTTGGTATTTGCACATAAAGTTCATCATTCAAAGGCACTTCTTAAATGTGCAGAAGAGGCTTTAGATTTCAGTAGAGATGTTGATGTTATCGGATGGGTGGCAAAGACCATAGCATGATGCACTCTGATAGTATTGATGTTTCTCATTTCCAATAGTGTTGTTGGATTCTATGAGTCGCTAATAAAATTTTGGCCCATGATTGTTTCTGCTGGCTCAAGTAATTTTACTTTTGGACTTCATTCATACATAGAATGATGCTTGGGTTGCAAAGAATGAATAGTTTTGGTATATAGCATCACGTGTTGTCTCTCTTGCCTGTTACATTACAACATTTTTGATATCAAGATTACTCTTTCATTGGTTTAAACCTTCAAACTATGATTAAAACCTAACCATGAATAGAATCTTCTTCTTGGGTGTTCCAACACTTTCAAATGCACATGGAATTCATGTGTTCTCATCACATGCTGAATCAGTGATGCATGCAATTCGATATTATAAGTCCGCAATAAGGAATGGCATGTGAACCATTTGATAGTATACACGCTCATGAGTCACTCTGCATCAGTAAAAAATGGTTTGATTTATATAGTAGGCATGTCATGTAGCCTGATGTCATTTCATGAAATGGCCATATGAGGACAAAAATGTTGATTGTTGATACAAAGGTGAGTTGACCATAATCGAACCTCTTTGAGCTTGGCTGGTTCTCCATATTTGAGAATAGAAGCTCGATTGGTTTTGCAACATGGTGTGTCCCACTTGGTAGTGAGCTCATTATTTTAATAAATCATAGGTTTGTTTGCAGTCACAAGGAAAATGACTTTAATGGAACTAATAACTTTCCTCAACAAAGTCAAAGAACGTGTCCAAATGTGAAAGCTTGTGAACAGCCCGGTGATTGTTTGCAGAGATATCCATGGTCAGTTCCATGATTTAATGAAACTTTTCAAAACAAGGAGGTTTGTGTGATAGAAAACACACTATATTGATCAAGACAAAGCATAGAATCACCAAAAGGATTCATGGAAATCATAGTTTGGACACATGTTTCTTATAACCCCCAAGCACGATTAATGTGGATGCTCAGGTACTAAGAAAATGAAAATCATCGTAGGCAAGAGATCTCGAAGTCATGGCAATCCATGTGTTTGCATGATAAAAAGATAACAAGTATGTTAATCTACTTAGCTCAGGAGGCCTCTCATCATTGAAAGTTGTGGCTTCAAAGAAAGAAAATGAGTTTCTATTGACAGACATGATGTGTTATAAACTGCCATTTTGCAGCCCATTTGGATGTAGCTGGACGTCGTAGTGAAGGATCAATTGAGATGAGAGATGAGAATAGGATATGTATTTCAAGGTATGCAAACATGAGATATTAAGCTTCCTCCAACCTGCAAATTTGGTAAGTTATAAGTTGGATGGAAAGGATATGACCCTGGTAAGACAAAAGAGTTTCTACCTAGGATGATAGAATTCTATTCTGTGATAGTTTTGATGATACTTCAACTGAGTGTAACCTGAGTCATTACCTTACGAGTTGAAGACTTAAGTGTTGATCCTAATTTATTATAAAAATTCTTGTGGACAATCAAAAAATGCAATTTTTAGATTGAGAGATATGAACAGTGTAAATGATTTAATCAGCTTTGATCTATGCTAAATACAAACTCGAATGGTTATGTTCACTTGCTCCAATTCTTATCGAAGGCCTCATTCAAATGTTGGAAGGTGATGAGAGGTGCTCTGAATTATCATGAAGAAGAGATGAACAATGTGTGGGAGGCTTTGCCAACTCTGAATGGGTGGACATGGGGAAGCTATTCAATTAGATGCTAACAATGAGAAAGAACCAACTGAAGACACGGTTAAGGGGTGGAGAGTGTCGATTCTTTATATATTTCTAAATGAGATAAAAGCAAGTATGTGAGCAAAGGAAGCCCGAGCTTCTTTAAAAGATTCCCCATTCTGTATTGCCTATTTGAGAATGTTTATATTGAGTTTGGAGAAAAAATGGTGAATTAATGTGCAAAATGAAGAGATTCTTTAAACAGGTGTCAATGCTTGTTGCTTAGCCAAGCATTAATTTGAAGTCCATTATCTATTTCACATGAAAGAAGCCCATACGATGCTAAAAATAATTAATGATGATATGTTTAATTATTAATTAAAAATTATGCACACAAGAAGAAAGAGGGAGATGGTTTCCTTTTCAAGAATCCGTTATTTAAAACAGAATAGAAACTGACAACGAAGAAAGTGAAAAGACAAAAATCAAATAAGACTTTGGGGAATCAGTTTTTGGAAGGGACAGATGTCATCAGAAAAGGAAGACTACAAGAATTGAAAGAAGATTTCAAAATTCTATAAAGCGAAGAAGAGAAAACATAATGGGGGTTCCATTCTTATGACTTCCAGACTGCAGACTTTGGGCTTCAGCCAGGAAGGGGACTTTGCAAGATTATTCCATTTTCTTGAGAGGCTATAAGAGGTAGAGAAGGGGCCATTTTTCCTTTTCCAGAACTGTGTGTCTAAGATAGAGATAGGATTTTGATAGCTGATGTAATATTTTGAAAGGAGTTTTTGTCTTTCTTGAAATAGCAGTTTGGTTGTAATGTGCACAAGATATTTTGTGATCTTTTGTAGTTAGGGAAGGAAGACTGAGGGTTAAGTATATCAAAACTTTGATTATGGTGTATTTTCCTTCCACTGATTACGAACTGTGTCATTTTCAGTTTTCTCTAAATTACATTTCAATATCATTGTTTTCTTATTACATTATCAGTTTGAAATATCTTTAAAAGCTTTGATTTTCAATTCTCTCAAGAGAACGGAAGACATTTTCTCATGTTTACTCTGTAATGCAGCATTCAGTGAATGAACTTTGTGTCATCTTCTTCTCCTTGCTTTTCTTTTCTTTAGGCTTTTAGGTTTCACATCTACTCTATGTTTACAGGTAGATGCCTGTTGTCGTTTTATGCTTTCTGGTAAAAGCATTTACATTTAATTCATTGAGAATTTCACATGGGGAGGTGTACTCGATAAAATTCAGAGGAAGGTTATCAACCCAGTGATAACCTGTCCAACTATTGGTGTTATTTTGTCCTCTCATTTGGGCATTCAGGGTTATATTTGTATGTATTTTCTTGGAGGACAATCTGTTCACTAACAATGAGCAAATATTTCTCTATATTCAATTCGATCTTCTTGTGCATATCCTTTTCAGACTAATCTTTCCTTATTCCTTATGACTTCACTATTTTCAACTAGCTTATTACTGAATACCGACTTGGTGCCAATCACATTTTTGTCTTTTGGTCTAGGAACTAGAGTCCATGTTTTATTTTTCTCAATTTTCTCAATCTCTTCTTCCATGACTTTACTCTAATCCACATCTTCTAAAGCATCTTTCATTGTTTTAGGTTCTTTCATGCTTAGTAAACATGTATCATTTCTCAATTTTTTCCTTATCATTGGTCTAGCATCTTTATCTCCAATAATTTGTGTAGCAGGATGATGTCTCTTAACATATTTAGACAATCTTGGTTTAGCTCTAGTTTCTTCATTTGGTCTTTCAACTTTATAGTCACTATGTACATCTCTATTAGGTACCTTAGCATCTCTCTTATGTACACTAATATTGGAATTAGAACGTGCTTCAACTTCATTCTATAACTCAGCATCTGAGTGCAGTTTAGTTCCTGAATGCAACTCGGCATTCATAGTATATAACTTGAGTGTTACTAAAACTTTCTATTGGTTTGTAGCTTGATTTGAAACATCTTCTTTAGCAGGCATACCATCATAAAAGTATACAAATGATTTGTGTTCTTCCTGTTCTTTCATAGGTTTAGCCTCACATATTTCTATATATTCATCAAATTTCACATTTGCACTTTTCACAACTTTGTTAGTGTTAGTATTTAAACACTTATAATCTCTACTTCTTGTGGAATATCCTAAGAATATACCTTGTTCACTTTTTGCATCTTGTTTACCATTATTGAAGTTTTTGAGAATATAGCATTTTCTTCCAAATACCTTAAAATATTTTACATTGGGTGACTATCCATACCATAGTTCAAAAGGTGTTGAATGAGTACCTTTCTTGACTTGTACACACTTCAAGGTATAGGTAGCTATACTTACAACTTCTTTATATTATTTCAAAGAAACATTTTCCTCCATCATGAGTGTCCTAGCATAGTCCATTATAGACCTTTTGCTCCTTTCAGCAATTTCATTTTATGGAGGGGTTCTAGAAGTCGATGTTTGTCTTTTGATTCCTCTATCATTATAGAACATGTCAAACTCATTTGATGTAAATTCTCCTCCTCTATCAGATCTCAAACATGTTAGACTTTTACATGTTTCCTTCTCAACTCTTGCTAAGTACCACTTAAACATGTGGAAAGCATCAGATTTCTATTTTAGGAACATAATCATCAATAAATAACATAATGTATGTATCTCCTTTGTAATTTTTCACTTCAATTGGTCCACACAAGTCAGTATGAACAATCTCTAGTATTTCTTTAGAGGTATGAGTTTTACTCTTAAAACTTGACTTTGTCATTTTTCCAAACTGACATTGTTTGCACATTATATTATCAGGCTTCTTCAACTTAGGAAAATCTCTAACTTTTCTCATGTTACTAATACTAACAATGTTATCAAAATTAACATGACATAACCTTTTTTTACCATAGTCACACATCATCAAGTTTTACAGTTAGACATGTAGCATCCTATATATCAATATAGAATAGATTACTCCTAGTTTAATCACCCTTTCCAATCAGTGTCCCATCATTGTCATATATGTTAGCAATCTTGTTTTCAAACTCAACCTTACATCCTAAATTATTCAGTTGTGACACACTCAACAAATTATAGTTAAGTCCTTTAATATGGTATGCATTTTCACATAAAATCTTTTCTATGATTTTGATAGAACCTTTTCCTTTTATCAAATATGGTGCATCATTACCAAATCTTACACTATTTCCATCATAAAAATTCAAGATAATGAACTTACTTTTATCTTCGATCATGTGATGTGAATACCCACTATCAATGATCCACCTGTCATTCTTGTTCACACAAGTCACAAGTACAATTGCCTCATCTTCATCAAATTCATCCTTCATAGAAACATACACCACTTCATCATCATTTTCATTAGACTCATCTTTTGTTTCTTCTTTAGAAATGTAGCAAGACTTCTTGCCTTTATCTTTGTAATCCTTGATGTCTTGATTTCTTCCACCTTTGTACTTGTCACCACTTCTGTAGTTCTTCTTCTCTGGACATCTAGCAAAAATATGACCAACCTCATTGCAATTGAAAAAAATGATAGGTAATTTATATTTGAAGTTGTCATTACCTTTGTGTAATCTTCTTGTCAATAATGCTTCAAGTTGATCTACATCCTCCTCATCTATATCACTGCTACTAGACACATACTTTTTCTTTTTCTTTTTCTTATTCTCATCAAGTTCCTTCAATGACAACTTAGCTTCGAAAGAAGATTTAATATTTTCAAGTTTGTAATTATCAAAGTTAGATAGCTCAACAGCAGTGAGCCTACCTACCAGTCCTTCAAGTGATAGATTATTCCTTAGTACACATCTCAATTTTTGAATTGCAAAAACTCTAATTGCATATATGGGTAGCAATTTTCTTAAAAAATTTCTTCGTACAATATCATCATCTATTATACCAATAGATCCTCTTATTGCATTAACAACATCTTTTATCCTTGAGGCATACTGAGCAATATTTTCACCTTCTTGCATTCTCATATCATCAAACTTACCTTTAAGACTTTCATATTTGGCTCTTAGAATATTAGTTTCTCCTTCATAGATGGTGGTTAAGGCATCCCACATTTTATTTTCACTATCAAGACTTTTGATATCATCAAATTTAGCATAGCTTAGGGCGGAAGCAATCTCCAACATTACCTACTTGTGTTCTTTCTTCTTTTTCATATCCTTGATAGTTAGGGCTCTAGTAGGATCAACATGTTCAATAATAATGGGAAATTTTGCATGGTCTCCAAGTCCTTCAAGGTGTAGCTTCATCAAAATTTTACATGCAAGATCTCTATTAAGCTTGGGTACATCTCTTTTTGACATCTTGATCTTTGTGCTTCTAGTATCTTCAAACTAGTCATTTTAAATAGATGGCTCTGATACCAATTATTGGAATACTTTAGAATAACTAAGAGGGGGAGTGAATCAGTTATCGAAGGTCTAGATGTATAAATAAAACTTTTCATAGCTTAGTGAACCCATAAAACATTTATCATCATGCATACATCCATAAGATTATGCAATCACTTAAAACTTTGTAGGTTACTATCAAATCAATTTGTAGAAATGTAAATATAAAACATAATAGATTCAACAACACATTTGACACAATGATTTATGTGGAAACCTAATTTGGAAAAAGACCACCAATAACATTCTACTCTTTTTCACTCTTCTGAAGTGATGCCCTGTGAAAAGCCAACCCTATTAAAGGTTACAATACACACTATTAAATGTGACCCTGGTAAAGGATTTCAATCACCCTATTAGGAGTGAGCCCTGTTAGAGGACTTTAAATCATTCACTTGGAATGTCACTCAGTTAAAGGGTTTACAAATGACTGTTGGATTAACCTTAATCTAAAGGATTTACCCTAGAATGATACAATTATTAGAGAGTAGTAGTAAAGCTTGATCTAATAACAACTTACAACTCTATTCAAAGATTATAGATCTTTGTTTTAGTCCTCTATTCTAATTGGCTTTCACACATTTCAGCCCTAATAACTTGTTAACCCTTCAAGCATCCATACCCTTAAGCCTTCTTGCTTAACATACTAGTGTAGACTCTTCTCTTAGGTCACTTGATGAAGCAATTCTCTTGACTTCTTATCTTCCTTAAGTTCTTGCACATGAAAACCTTTGCTTCTAACTATTCATTCCTTAAAATAGGAAATTAATATCTTTTTCATTCATTCTCCATCATCCAATTTAGGGCTAGGACAGATTAGGTAAGATTCAATGAATCTACCCCATATTTCACATCTCTTCTAGAAACTTCTCCTTCAATCCTCTTTGAATTCACCTCAAAATAGTTTACCATGAATTTTGTGCCACTAGCTCTTCAATCTTATCTTCCACCTAGTTTACATAATCCAAGAAAAAAAACTTGTCAAATTAGATCCATTGGATTCATGATCTTTCAAATAATGTAGCCACTTGGCATTAACTTGCTTTTGATGCTTGACACACACTGCATTGCTCAACATCCTCTATAAAATCACTCAACAGGAACTAAAGTTTACTAGTGCTTGGCATCAACTAAACTTTACTTGGCATCCATTATTTTTCTTGACATACACTAGAATACACTTTTACTCAGCTCTAATTAATTTTCTACTCAGCTTGCACTGACTTTTCTTGCCACCTACTATCCACTGGGTCAAGCTTTGTAGAAAAACTTTGTTTAACTTGTTCTTCTGAACTTGCTTAGTGTAACCAACTTTTGCAACCTTAAGTAGATTATCAATGCACCATGTTATCATTGTCTTATTTGATTCTTATACTCCTTTATATAACATAACTCAACCTTTCCTCTATGTGCTATTGTTAGATTTTTTATCAAATCCTCTTCATCAATCAAATAAGTGATAGTACTTAAATCATATAAGTAGTTTTCTTACTAGAAAATAGCAAGTTTGATATCAATGACAAAAAAATTATTGAAACATATTGATCATAGGTGTATCAATTTGTTCTCAACAATCTCCTCCTTCAACATCACTGCTAGAATTTGAAAAGTGTGAATAAATTTACATGAATGTAGAAGTAGGAGGAGACTCAATCATTGAAGGAGAGATCAAAGATGCATCCACATGATGATTAATTTAATCAAGATTGGAAGCAACCATTTCTGCTAAAATCATCCTGAGTTGGCTTTCCAAATGCAAGAAATGACAAATGGTTTTGTTTCAAGTGTCTATTACTATGCATGTCGACCCATTCAAACTTACCCTCTACTCACTCACCTTTTTCAAATTCTTATATGTTTTTTTGGCATTAGTGTGTGATTGAAAATAATGCCTAACCATGGGAATCAACAAGAAATATTGAATCTTTTTGTTTGATCCATCACCATATATGGTCTTATAGTGCAAAGTTGCAGGTAGTGCTCCATTAATTGAACTCCTTCTGAGTGTGCTTGCATACACACCAGAGGGAGAAAATTGATTTCTATAATCATTCTCAATGCATCCTATGCTAAATATGATAATATGGTTGGCAAGAGATGTTGCATTGACCTTTTTAATGATGTGAGGCAAACCCAAATCTATGAAATGTCAAGGACCTCCATAATCATTTCTCCTCCCAATTTGTGCACAAAACATCAATGAAAAATGAATTGTTTCAACCACTTTTACACACTATACCCCAATTTGTTTGTAATATCTGATGAAGATATGTGCTAAAACAAATTGAGGGGAATGTTGAAGTTGAATGTGTAGAAGGCATTATTCAAAGAGATTTGTGTTGTGTTTAGGAAATTTTAGGAGTGAGTTTAAACACATAGACATGAGTGTTATTATCTACTCACTAGATAACATAGGGATGTGGCCAAAGAGATAGTTTTGTATTTCTATTATCAAACTAGCCTGAGTCAAGAGTTGAGATGGAGTGGATGCATGTGTGCATGAGACACATCCAATACAAAAATTTCTAAACTAGAAGATCATTTTCTAAATATTTTTTATTAGGAAAAGGACAATGAGAAACCATTCAATGGAATGGTCTCCTCTTTTTCACTTATGTGTGGTGTTTCATGTTTTTTTTGATGTGGGAAGGGTCATTTCTTTTGCCCCACATTAGGGGTGTTAATGACTTCTTATGTGTATTTTAAACATAGACACTCAAGATGTCTTCAAGGAAAGATGTCTTTTGAGATACAAGAGTGTAGTTCACATGGGCATGGGCCGGGTTGGCATTGATAGAAAGATAGTTTTCAATGATGCAAATAGTTACTAGATGATGACATAGATGCTGACAGTCACCCTAATAGATAATCATAATTCTTCATTTGGTAATGGGACTCAACAAGATGATTAGGAAGATTGAAAAATGGAGAATATCACTTCTTCACATGGATTGGTGTTAGATAACTGAAAAAGTGAGAGGCCACCATGTGGGATAGCAGGCCTAGGGTGCCTAGAAGGGTGCTTGGTGACATGGCACTAAGTTAGCAATAGGGTGGTTATGTCAATGAATGGGATAGTGACATGTGGAATTCGTGTTTAGAGATAATGGTAGAAACATGGTGAAATCTTGCTATTTTACAAGGAGATTATGACATCATCACAAAAATGTGAGATTGTGACACGTGACATGGAGGCTAGTTGGACTAAAGATGGAGTGTGGTTGACAAAGATCTGAGGATGAATCACTCAATCCCATGTAGTTGTGACATGGCAGAGGTATCCCATAAGGATGATGACTAGATTTGATGAGTGAATCAGAAGGTGACATGTGTCAATTGTAGGGTTGACTAGGTTTTACCATATCATGAAAATAGAGGGAAAAATGAGTTTAAAGTTTAATTTTAAAATTAAAATATCATTTTTTTCATTAAGCACTCATTTTGAAATGAAAAATTTAAAGGGATTTGAAAATTAGTGGGCCCCACATCTTTAAATAAAGTATGATTGTATTATAAATTTTTTACTTTATAGCAACATCAATTTTTGTGTGAAGAAGCTTGCACATTGAAAATCCTAGTATGATTGTCTTTCAGTGAGGATTTTCTAGTCTGAATCTTCATCAAACCTATAACTATTATATATAATTGGAAAGGGGAGAAGAATAACTCTTCATTTTTGTAGTCCAAATGATTTTAATATTGCAAGTATCAGTAGAAAGAAGTTATTCACAAGTTTTTTTCAAGAAAGGGTTTTCTCAACTACATTCTTCTTGATTGTTTGTGGCTCAATCATGACAGCCAGAGACCTCTTCTCACAAATACACCATCTTGGTATTGGCCAAACTTTGTGAAGAGTATTCCAGTTGTGTTATTTTGCTTCTCCAACATTTGGTAGGACTTTTGGTAGTGGTTTTAGAGACATGTCTAATATCTCTTCTAGAAGAGGTTTTCATTATTCTAAAGATATTTTCTCAAGTGGTTGCAACCAAATGATAAGATATGATTCTTCAATTAAAGGGGAGAGAGGAGAGAAGTTTTTCTTTAGCAGATGGAAGAGACTCAAGTGGCTTGGTGATATCATCATATCAGATCTGGGATATCTTCCTCTTCTACACATTATTTATCCCTCTCATTTTTAGGGTTGGTTCCATCTTGTTGAGAAAGTCACCATGCCTATGATTCCACCATTATTAGCATTTTTGTGTATAGGAACAACATATTATACAGATTCATGATAAAAATGAATGAATCTAATGTTGAATCCTTGTGGGTCTTTGAGTTTTGAGTTTCATTATCATTGTATATGAGGAATAGCAAGGACTTTAATGAAAGATGTTCTAATCTGGTTCTCACCAATGTGTTAATCAGTTAAGTTTTGGGATGAAATAAAGCAAGGTTTCTTTATTCCATTGTCTTATTATGATATACTCACCTTTATTTCATGCTTTAATCCAAGGGATTGATTAAATTTCCCTGATAGATATTGGGGATTTTTTGATCTAACATAGGGATTTGATAAGTAGGATGAACTAGAATAGTTGTTATGAGGTATTGCAAGAAATTACTTCAAGATCTAAAGTTTTTCGTAAGTTGTTATAAAATGGTTTATTCTTCATGAATTTGTGCCCTCATTGATAAGGCATTGATCTTAGCTAAATGATGTGCATGTTCTTATTGTTTCATTCATGGATCTTGTACAATTTATAATCAAAATTACTCTTCCTTTTTTGTTAGGAGTTGAAAGGATGACCCTCATTTAGCTTGTGAATCTCCAAGCTATGTAAATAGCTACTACATACCTACTATATTTCATAAGTGTAGAAGATTTAAGGGTGTTATCTACTTTGTTTGGATTCTAAGAACATGTTTTAGCATGGGTTAAATGATTATGAGAATCCAAGTTCTAGCCACCTAGGTTTCGCAGAGCCTAAAGAGTAGAAGGATATTTTCCTTATACTTGGCCTATGTTCTATTTAGGTGTATGTGTCATAGGAATTGGATACCCTTAGATGCATTTTATTTCATGTACCTGGCTATTAAAACATTTCCAAATGTAGAGCTAACAAAATGGTGACTCTATTAGGGAATAAGTGAGGACATCCATGTCTAGCAATGTTGAAAGGTGCTTTGAAAAATTTATTAGGCATTCATACATATCTTTTTCATATTGCAGCCTAGCAGGTTCTCCATTGAAGTGCATAGAGTGATAGATATATCTTTCATTTTGGGTCAAAAAAGCTTGTAAGTTCTTGAGAAAAGTTTTATGCCATTTTTTTTTTTGTGTCGAAATTGTATGTGAGTCTTGTAGTATTATGCATGATCTTGTTGTAAAATCAATCTCAATTTTATATTGGGTGGTGACTCTTGTATCTAACCCATGCTAAAAAGTTACTAGAACATTTCATGCTATAAAGATTTAAAGAATTTCACACATAACAATTTGGAGTAGAAGACTTATTTTAGATATGTGGATAAGCTTCATTTTATTGAAGGATAAGTGGCTACAACATTCTCAAGCAATGAATCTCTCATAATGAAAGATATTGGAAAATTCAGCACATCAAGTAAGTGATTACATTTGATTTTCAGCCTATTGAATCTTATGGTTAAAGGATGAAGAATTTTCATATCGAGGAACTACTATTGTAATTCCATATCAGATTTGTTAGATGTGGGAAAATCTTGTGGTGATTGAAATTTTGTAAGATTTGAATGCGGATTCAATGAGTTTGCAAAAGATAGTGAATTTTGTCTTCTTTATGGTAGAAAATAGTATCTCTATTTAGTGATTTCAACACTAGGAGTAAGAGGTATAATAGTAAAATGGATTCAGATTTTAGATTTGGAAATAGTTTACCAAGTTATGAAAGTGAGTGTGAAGAAAGTTGAGAAAAGTGTTAGAGAAAAAGGTTAATTTAATTTCATTAATTAAATTACCTTTTCTCCCTTCTTAAGATTTCTCTTTATGCACTTTTTGCATTCTCTATTAAATAATTAATTAGTAATTGTTATATAGCTTTTACCTTTTCGTTTACCCTTTGTAACATTTTTGGTTACCCTTTTTGGGTTTCGATCTCCTTTTATAAGGATTGATCTCTTTGTAATTCTATATCTTTTCTTTATCTGAGAATACAATTTGCATGTTTTCAGAGCAAACCCTTGCCTCCTCTTGTCTTTTTCTTCTCTATGATAGGTTTTCTACATGTAGTTATTCGAGGGCTTTGTGGATTTGATTTGCATATTTGCTCAAATCCTTGACGGTATTAAAGCTAGATTTGATATAGCTTGTTTGGTATTTGGAGAGAAAGGGAGAACATTTGTTTAATAGATCAAATCTGGACTTTTAAAGGTATTTTTTGTGAACATAGTGGGGTTTCTAAAATTTAGAGCACTTATAGGTCAAAAAAAATGTCATGGTTGGATTCAGAAGGCGTCAAAACATCTATTTCCATATAAAGTTCATCCATTTTGGATAATGTTGATTCGAGAGGCAACGATTATTTTCCCAACAAGGCCGTATAGCTTCTATATGCACTCCAATGCAAGTTTTTACTTAAAAATCACCACAAAAAAAAAAAAAAAAATTGGCAGTTTTTGAACCATTGCAATCACTGTTTAGTGGCTTTGTTGACAGCTCCATAGCGGCTTTGCCACTTTGGAATGGTGCCTTTTTTTTAAAAAGGTTTTTTTTAATGCATTTCTAGGGGCCCTGTTGGCTTTTTATCCTTAACTTGAGCATACGAACATCTTTTTTTTTATCCAAAAGAAGTGCCAAAAAGATCGTTCTAAGATGAAGGTAGTAGTGCAAGATTTTTCTGGTTTTGATGTAGTTTGGTTGCCTGTTTGGGCAGTCAAAGCTAGATGTTCAATGTTTTACTCTAGAGGGCATACCTTGAGCATCCCATCTCTATATTTTGAAAACATTATATTTTTGGAAAGCTAGTTAAGTACTCTTTGCAAAAATGCCAATTTTTCTTCCAAATTTTGTGCCATGCTCTTTCTACCATGTTTTTTTCTTTAGTGCTCTATGGTGCATATCTTGGATGTTTAAGGTTTGGGGATCATTTTTGTGGCACGGGATCTTGTTTTTTGGGCTATGTTATCTATTGTATCAGCTCTTTACCCTTTTTGATCATTTTTTATATCATTTGTAAGCATTTTTATGCAAACTCACTAAGATAGAATGCCTCTCCTTGCATTTTTAGGATCTTTTTCATCATTGTGACTTATTATACTCACACTACATTATAAAGTGCCATGGGAGATTTTTTTTTTCCTTTTAGTGCCCTCTTCCTTTGTCAAGTAAGTTTCCCTTCCACAACATTAGCCTCATAATGTGTCGATGACACTTTCCTTTATAGGTTTCTATACCTCTTCCTCACTCTTGATGTTCTTGGCTCTTTCTATTTTGTAGGAGATATTCATTCACTTTCTTAGTTACCTGTCACCTCACCCTTGTCCACATTAGGGAGGGTTCTTCTTTTGTTTCTCATGCTTCCTTGGTTCGATTGATCAGCTCTTCAGGCTTTGGTGCTTCATGCCATCTATATTTTCAAGTTTAGTTGTTTGTCTCCTAATTTGATGCAGATTATAGTCTTCTCTACTTGGTAAAGTTCTATTTTATAGGAGGTTCTATAGATCAGAAATTTCATTTTGATAGAGTTTTCAACTTCTTCATGTGTCACTAATGTTTCTTTATGATCAATCTTTGTTCCTATTTTCTGGAACATTCATCTAGTTGGAGGCTTCTGCAATCCTTCAGTAGGTTTCCAACTATCTCTTTTTAGAGTAGAGTTTTTCCCACTAGGTTTTCTCTATTTCTCTATTTCATAGAGATGTGGTTTTGATTGGTTACCTTGTTAGGCCTTGTTGTTGGGACCCAAGTTTTCTTTCAACATTTCATTATAGTTTTCTTGCTCCTTTTGCATTGTTTGTAGTTGCATTGTTGCTCATCTTAAGGGGGAATGTTATAGAAAATGGTTAATTTCATTTCATTAATTACCTTGTCTCCCTTCTTAAGATTTATCTCTATGCAGTTTTTGCATTCTCTATTTAATAATTAATTAGTAATTATTAAATAGTTTTTACCTTTTAGGTTACACTTTGTAACTTTTTAGGTTACCCTTTTTAGGTTTTGATCTCCTTCTATAAGGATTGATCTCTTTGTAATTATATATCTCTTCTTTATCTAAGAATACAATTTGCATGTTTTCAAAGCAAACCCTTGCCTCATCTTTTCTTTTTCTTCTCTATGATAGGTTTTCTACATGCAGGGATTCAAGGGCTTCATGGATTTGATTTGCATATATGCTCAAATCCTTCAAAAATGCCTTCATGAATAGGTCATTACTTTCATAATAAATGAAGTAGGAAGTGTTCAAGGTCAAAATGAGATTCAAGTTTACATGAAGTTCAAGTTGGTAATCATGGAACTTCTCATTTCTTTAAGACCCAAAGAGTATTCATGGCCTATTAGTTTTCTAGATGATTTCATTCCTAATTTGGTTAACTTGTCAACATGTGTAAAGTTAGAATGAGTTGAGAACATTGATAAAGTAACGAAAATAATGGATAGTTATTTTATTGAAAATGGATACTATATAGTTTCTTATAATAATGATAGTGAAGATGAAAATCATAGTGAAGGAAGTGAATTCACTAATGAGAAATTTTCTTGTGATGGTAAAGAAGAGGATTCTAGATTTAATTAATTAGACAAATGTAATTAGAATATAGATTATGAGCATGTGACTAAAGATTAATCATATGATGATGTGTATGTGGAAGAAGGAGAATAATGCAAAAATAGTAATGGTGATTCATGTTTAATCTTGTATGTGATGAAGTCTCTAAATTTTTTAGATTACCTTACTAATGAATTTGTTGTACCAAGTGGTTCACATCATCTGGATTATGTTCACAATGAAAGAGAAAATACATGTGATGAATTCTTACTAAATAATAATGAAATTTGAGCATTGCTAGCTCATGACTTTAACCAACATATAAGATCTTTTTGTGAAAATGAAAGCAATATTACTATTATGAGGTATGATGCATACCTAGATTTATCTTCCCTTCATTTTCCACATGTGTTTTGTGAAGAAACTAGACATGGATATGAAGTATTGCATAATGATAATACACATGATGAAGATAAACTTGTTGTTGCTTTAGATCTAATGTTTTCAAATATCATTAAGGATATTATTTTTTTCCTTTTTATGATAATTCCCATGATTAGGTTATCTCCCCAAAGGTTGATGTTGAAAGTAATGAAAAATCAGAACACTTTTTGTCAAGTTTTGAAGGTGTATGTGGCAATATTTCAAATGCATATGTCCATGCATATGATGACTCATATGATAAAGAGATAATTGATAAGAATGGATCTAGTTTTGATTTTGATTTCTCTAATGTTGATGATGCTTCATTGATTTGCAATGATTAAGATTATGAAGAAATTGGGTCTTTATTAGATTTAGGGGAATTCACAGTAGGTCTCATCTACATGTAGAAAGTTTTGATTGTTTATCAGATTTGATGCATTCAAGGTTCATTTCAATGAAGTTCTTGATACTGACAATGATATAGATTAGCCTTTTTATGTGTGAGAACTTTCATAGTAATCCTTTTTACTTGGTAAATGACCATTGTTTAAGGATGGTGAAGAAGTTTCAGCTTATGTCAAGTCTGATTTGGAGATTAATTGTGTTCATACTGATGGTAAATCTGATCTTATACATTCCTCATAGTTAGTTGTGCATGAAGAGTTACAAGTTCATCGTATGTGTTACTCTCTTCATCATGTTGAGTTTGAATCTTTCACTTTTTAGCTTGATAGTGTGCTTCAACTTCAAAATGAAGGATATTTTTACTTTGGTTTAGATATTCTTAATCATGCTGATTTATACATTCATAATGAGCATTATGTTGAAGTTGTTCCTAATTTGATCATGCGTTATGAAAGTGAGTATGATGATTTTGTTTTCCCTAATCAGCTAGTTGAAGATGTACATTTGATTGGTGAAATAAATGTGAATGATACTTTTATCTTGCCTCAAGAAGATAGAAATGAAAATCAGCTCTATTACAAAGGTAAGAAATTTAATTGAAGTTTTGGTGGCTCGAGGTCATTATTTGTATAGTTAGGAGTAGTGTTTCTTGCTTTCAATGAAGTTTTGTTCAAGAAAAGTTTTTGGAATAGTTTGCTTCTTCTATATATCAAAATTATTGCCATACCTACAAGGGGAATGCATCACCAAATAGAGCCATTATTGGGACTCAAAATTGCAAGTGCATTTTGAGTACCATTTTAAATTTTTTTGCCAAAATATTAATACAAATGGTTTTTTTGTACTTATGTGTTTGGTTTTCATTTTGAGTCATAGGATGTGTTTTAAGTAATCATCACCTTTAATTTAGTTTATTCATGCACCTCAAGTCATAAGTTCGAAGTTTCAAATTGTTTGGTGAGGTGTTGTTTTGAGCACATGTCAAATTTGTATTTTTGCCTAAGTGTCAAACAATGTTTAGAGGCCTCCTTTACATTTGAATATCTTGCACCCAGTTTAGTGTCATAAATCACCACTTTGGGAATTTTTAATATAAATATCAAATAACCTATGTTTCATATTTCATGTCACTTCAACATTTTTTTATAGGGTTTTGAGTTTCCCAAAGTTGATTGTTAATCTCTATCTTGCTGATGCACTTTACCATAATTCTAGGAAGCCATGTTTGACCAAGTATAACTTTGACTCAATTGACCCAAATGGGGACTTTTCTTCACCACTATATTCTAGGGGTTCCAAATTTGAGCTTATGACAAATTTGTTTGATTATTTTTCAAATGTGATTGTATTTATAATTTCTAACATGTTGATGTAGATCGATTTCTCAAATTAATTAGAAGGCCTTTTCAAGAGGTTATAACTTTGGATTTGTGAAAGGTAGACCTAAATTGATTATGCCAATATGTTCTATACTGAAAATAATCCAAGTTTTCCCATTTATAAGTTTTCATGAATTTTTTTGTGCACTTTTCTAAAGCCATATCCAAAAACCATTATTTTATCAGTGTATCTAGTTTTGTAAATCTCATAAGCGAACTTTGCATGCTCACCAAATGTGACCAAATTTTCATCATGAACTGAAAATATACCTTCATATTCTCCATATCAAACTGATTTTATGCCCCAAGTCTCAAGTTCCCAAGTCGTCATTTAACTAGTTTTCCAAGCCAAATTCAAACACAATTTTATATTTCTAACATATTTAAATGCAGATTATTTTTAGAGAGGTAACTTCAGAGGTTAATAACTTTTGACCTTGATGTCATCATGAGGGAAAAAAATTGATAATGGAATTTGATTGACCAGAGAGTAAGTATGTCAAATTTCAACCCCAGATAACGTCTTTTCATCAGTTTTAAAGCCAATTTTAGGTTCTGCTAACACAAAAGCAACACTTTCCAAGGAAGATGAAAATTGAGTTCAAATGTTAACTAGATATCCAAATTGAATTCAGTTAGTATTAGGAGGTTGTTAAGGTATTTTTTCTAAGATCAAATGATTGTGTTCAAAAAAAATAGCCAGACCCACTTGGAGCCTAAATATTAACATTTATAAGATATGATCATATGGATGATTGGTGTAGGCATATGGAATAATAGAATTTCCAAATTGATTTTAGAATCAATTGAGAAATGGTGAGATAATAAAACTTTCATTAAATGAAGTTTCCTATTGGTAGGATTGACATGTCAAGCTTTTTTATCATGAGCTCTCCTTGTTGAATAATGTTTTATAACATTATTCTTTATGGAGAAAGTAACTTTTAAAATGACATCTTGTAGCTTGAAAGTAAGTTTGGTTTTTTATCAATAGCTAAGTAAATGTAGGTGGAATTTTTATATTGTTTAGAAATACAATGATAGACCAAATTGGGATCTCCCTTATTTGGATATTACCATCTAATAAATTTTGATTTGGGTACATTTTCTAGGTGGGGAAGATGTCAAATATGTCATTGATATTTTCAAGGCAAAAATAACCCACCACAATTTTCCACACAACAAAGATGTTGATCTCCCAAGAGGGTGTAAGTCACTTGTTGGGTTTTTCTTTGAGTTTTCAATGTTTGTGATGGTATTGGTGATTTTTTTTCTAAGTTGAGAATGCAAGAAAATTCATTGTAGCATAGAGGAAGATTAGAAGAAGTCATTGTTTGGGCACCATCGTTCATAGTGAGGCACATATTGGAGGAGACTAAAAATGTATATATAGATTTGTATTGTCATGTTGAAATGGGTTGCATCAACCTAATGTGTAGCCAATCCAAATTTTCAAGACTAATAGGATGGTAGGTGCCATGAAACTAGAACATTTCCATATTTGAGTTCTTTATGGGTGCTTTCAGTATTGTTTTAACACATTGTGATATTTTCTTAGATGCACATGGCTTTTCTTTATTTGTAGTGATCCATGCAAAGGGAATGTTCAAGTTGGAACTCTCCACTACTAGATATGGGAACTAAAATGGAAAAGTAAGGGCAACATATGAACAAATCTAATAATATGGTTGTCAGGAGATGTTGCATTGACTTCTTTGATGATGTGAGGCAGAGTTGAATCTGTGAAAAGTCAAGGACCTCCATTATCATTTCTCCTCCCAATTTTTGTACAAAACATTAATGGAAAATGATTTTTTTCAATCACTTTTACACCATACAACCTAATTTTTTTGCAAGATCTAATGAAGATGTGCGTTGAAAAAATTGGGGGAAATGTTGAAGTTGAATGCATGAAAGGCATTATTGAAAGAGAGTTGCATTTAGTTTAGCACATTCTAGGAGGGAGTTCAAATACATAGACATGAGTGCTACTATCTACTCGCCAAATAACACATGGATGTGGTTAGAGAGAAAGTTGCACATTTCTATTATCAAACTAGCCTGAGTTAAGAGTTGAGATGGAGCAGATGCATGGGTGCATGAGATACATCTAATAGGAAAATTTCTAAACTGGAAGATCATTTTTAAAATATTTTCAACTGGGTAAAGGAAAATGAGACATCATTTAAGGGAATGGTCTCCTCTTTTTCATTTACAAGTGGTGTTCCATGATATTTTTAAAGTGTGAGAAGGGCAAGTGCTTGTGTTCATTGGTGGTGTGGGTGAAATCTTATGTGTTTTTTGAACAAAAATGCTCAAGAGTTAGTTGTCTTTAAGGAAAGCTATCTTTTGAGATGCAAGAGTGTAGTTCACATGGGCTCGAGCCAAGTTGGCATCGATGAAAATTTTATTTTGAATGATGCAAACAATGACTAGATGGCAACATAGATGTTGACAGAGACCCTGGTAGAATATTAGAATTCTATGTGTGGTAATAATACCCAGTGAGCTTATTAGGAAGATTGACACATGGTAGAATATTGCTTCCCTGCAAGGATTAGTGTCAAATAATTAAAAAGGGAGAGACCACCATGAGGAATGGCAGCCCCAAGGTGCCCAATAGGATGCTTGGTGACATGACATTGAGTTAGTAATAGGGTGGTAGTGTCATTGAATGAGATAGTGACATGTGGCATTCATGTTAAGAGATTATGACATCAGTAGTGGACATGTGGAAGAATCTCATTATTTTGCAAGGAGGTTGTGATGTCATCACAAAAAATTGAGATTGTGACATGTAGAATTGAGGGTGGGTGGACTAAAGATGGAGTGTCACTGAGGAGGATCAGAGGATGAATCACTCAGTTCCATGTGGTAGTGACATAGAAAAGGATGACAAGGTTTCCCATAAGGATGATGGCACAGCAATGACTAGAACTAATGCACAAATCAAAAGGTGACACATGTCAGCTATAGGGTTGACTAGGTTTGACAATATGATGAAAATCGAGGGAAGAATAAATTCAAAGTTTTATTTTAATATTAAAATACCATTTCATTGGTTGAGTGCTCACCTTAAAATGAAGAATTAAAAGGGATTTTAAAATCAATAGGTCCCACATCTTTAAATAAAGTATGATTTTATTATAAAGTTTTGAATTTATAGTAAGATCTTTTTTTTGTGAAGAAGCCTACACATTTAAAGTTATAGTTTTCCTATCTTTCAGAGAGGAGTTTCTAGTCTAAATATTCATCAAACCTATAAGTGTTATATACCATCAGAAAGTGGAGTAGACAAACTCTTCATTTTTGTACTCCAAATGAGTGCAACTATCAATTGTAAGAATTTATTCATGAATTTTTTTCAAGAAGGGGTTTTCTTAACTACATTCTTCTTGGTTGTTTATTTCTCAAGCTTGATAGTTAGAGACCTCTTCTCATAAATCCACCATCTAGGTATGGGCTAAACTTGGTGAAGAGTATCTAGTTGGGTTATTTTTCTTCTCCAGCATTTTGTGGGACTTTTGGTAGTGGTTTCAGAAGTATATCTAATATCTCTGCTAGTATGATTTTCATAATTCTAAAGATATCTTCTCAACTGGTTGCAACCAAATGATGAGATCTAATTCTTTAGCTAAAGAGGATAGAGGAAAGAGTTTTTACTTCAGTAGATGGAAGTTATTCAAGTGCATAGATGGTATTATCAGATCAAATCCTAGATTTCTTCCTTTTCTACATATATTTTTTATCTCTCATTGTTTAGGGTTCATTCTAGATTGTTGAGAAAGCCTCCATGCCAATGATTCCACCATTCTTCAAATTTTCTTGTATAGGAACAACATATTATACACATTTCATGAGAAAAATGAATGAATCTGATGTTGGATCCTTGTGGGTCTTTGAGTTTTGAGTTCAATTATCATTTTATATGAGGAATAAAAAATATTTTAATGAAATATGTTCTAATCTAGTTCTCTCTAATGTGTTAATCAATTAATTTTTAGGAAGAAATGAAGCATGGTTTATTTCTTCCATTTTCTTTTTTTTAGATAGTCACTTGTCTTTCATACTTCAATCAAAGGGATTGATTAAAGTTATGTGATAGATATTGGGGATTTTCTAATCTAGCACAGGGATTCAATAAGTAGGATGAACTAGAACTACTATTGTGAGGTATTGCATGGCATTACTTCATAGATCTAAAGTATTTCATAAGTTATTATACAATGGTATGTTCTTCATGTCTATGTACCCTCATTAATAAGGAACTTATCTCAGCTAAATGATGTGCATTTTATGTTTGTTTCATTCATGGATCTTGCTACAATTTATAATCAAAATGATTTTTCCCTTTCTATTTAGGAATTGAAAGGATGACCCCAACTTAGCATGTGAGTCTCTAGGTTATGTAACTAGCTACTACATATCTACAATATTGCATAAGTGTAGAAGATTCAAGGATTTTTATCTAGTTGTTTTTTAATTCTAAGAACATGTTTTAGCATGAGTTATCTTTATGAGAATCCAAGGTCTACCCACCTAGGTTTTGCAAAGCCTAAAGAGTAGAAGGATAGTTTCCTTATAGTTGGCCAAAGTTCTATTGAGGTGCATCCATCATAGAAATTAGCTACTCTTAGATGCATTTTGTTTCAGCTACCAAGTTATGCAAACACTCTCAAATTTGGAATTGACAAAATTCTTGAACTCTTTATCCCATGTGTCTTGGATCACTTATGATACACTGGTTATAGCACATAGTCCATAATATGCCATTTTAACTATGTTCAAATTTGAATATACAAAATTCTCATAAGATGCCTTCACTTTAAGATATTCATCTAATTTCTTCTACTTGTGACTGATTTTTAGAGTAAGGTTCTCTCTAAAAAATGAAATCTATTGATTATTTCCCCCTCTTGTTAGCTCTATCAATATAATATTATCGCTTACTTTCGTAATTCTTCTCTCTACATCCTCAATCTGTGCATTGGGTAGTTGTAGCTCATTTGCAGTGTTTTGTAGTTTTTTTTTTCCTTTTATCTATTTAGTAGTATCTTTGATGTAGTTATATGACAAAGCACACTATCCATAAAGAGTCTTTCCCTCAAACAAACAGCTTCTTAACTATTCAATGTGAGAGTCAAGAGTCAATAAATCTCCTCTTATATTATTATGTATAGTATCAAAAAAATGTGCATCACGATTCACTTGTACCTTAGTAGATGTAAACTACAAGAGGATATTGAACTAATATTCAAAATCATTTATTAAATCTTTATCTTTCTTCTTTTTATTTGACTTAATAACCTTCACTGGAATGATATCTTGTAACTTGTTTGTCACTTTCTTAAGAAAGTCTTGAGATCTTTTTATGCCTTGTGTCTTCTCTATGATCTTGTTGGTTGCAAATTTTGTTAACTGACTAAACATGTCAATCTTTGGATCTCTAGTAGATTTCAAGGGTATACTACTCATCATACTTGCTAAAATTGATTCCAATGGGGTCTTTAGTGTGCTAGGAGTCTCTGTACTAGTGACTAGTTCCATCTATAGCTTCTGGTTATCTTATTCATTCTACTCATTCTCCTTTGTCACTAATTTTTCTACCTCTTTTCCTTTTACACTATCTTCATTTAGTGCCTCAACTTTTTATTCTATTGTTATCTCTTTCTCTACCTCCTTAAAAACTTTAATCAATGTGGCTAAATCTTTTGATTTTTCTCCTTCATCATTCTTTTTCTCTTCTTTCTTCTTCTCGTCTCCTTTCTTTTCATCATCAAAACTTGGATAATTAACCAAATTATCAAAAATGGTTTCTTGATCCTTAAATGCATGAGTGCACCAAAATGGTGTACAAAAAGGGGGGTATAAGTGGACATCTTTTTCTAAAATCAAGTAAATCTGAACTTGGACAAGATATTTGAGGTCCATCTACTCAAAATGACAATAGGTATAAAATATATAAATTTTATTGCTTTGAATCTAATTTTTAAAATACTAGAGTTTTTACAAAATGGATAAGATTAGGTGGGTCAAACCATGAACACATGAAAAAATAGTTCCTGATTTTTTAAGAAAACATAACTTAGTTATTTTCGTGTGTAGCACAAAACACATATTTATATTTAAGTAATTGGTATAAGCCTTTGGTAGGATGATAATTAAGAGTCATATCTAGAATTTTGGTATTTAAAAAAATAAATTGATGAGTATTTATTTTTATTAATTATTGAACTGACTGCAGCTTGAAATTTTGGTACTTGTCCATGTGCTGAGCATAACTTGCATCAAAATAATTGAAAATGGAAACTTTTTAAAAAGTATATAGAATCAAGTGTAGAACAATCAATATATTATTTATTTTTTATTTGGTTAAGTATATCAAAAGTTATTAAAAAAATGGTAGCCATATGTCTGTTTGGTAAAAGTAATCAAACTTTACATTGTTATATTGTCGAAAAATAGAAAAAAAAATATGGTTAGAAAGCTAAGAAGATGCATTATATTATGGTAGTAATTTTAGAGATACCCGCTTTACCATTAGCAAACCTAACGAAGGTACAGATGAGAATTCATCTTAGAAGATGAAAAAATGTTTGAAAGAAAAAAATTGGAGGGAAAACAGTCTCCCAAGTCTTTGGATCATTTACCTATGCTATTACCAAGCCATAACCCGATCAGGTTTCTAGGATTCAAATTACCCAATTGGGTTGTGAAAATGAAAAAGAACATTCAAAACTCGATTAGATTTTGGAGAACTAAAAGTAGGCTTTACTCCAAAGGCTATTACTTTCACATACAGAGTCTGATTGGCTCCATACAAATGTGTTGGAAAGATATTGAAGGTATCTACAATATAGTGTACATAAATCAATCCTATCTCATCAAAATTTTAGCTACCATAAATTTTAACTAAGAATAATCTAAAATAGGTAGTCATTACTTTCCAAATACATAATCAATAGCTGAAAATGAATGCTAACATATTTTTAATTCTCTCTCTCTTAGAAAAACATACACCTACTCACTCACTAACTAATAACTCCTAAGACATATCTCTTACTAACTCCTAGTCTCTCTCTCTCTCTCTCTCTCTCTCTCTCTCTCTCTCTTTGTGAGTGTGTGTTTGTGTGTGTGTGAAGTTCCCGTTTCAAGGATTAGAGTTCAAGGAGAGAGAGGGGGGTTTAGGGATTAGGAGTTAGAGAGAAATGGATAAGGGGTTAGAAAGAGGTTAGAGAGAGAGAAAGAGAGTAGGGAATAAGATAAGAGTTATTGAGAGAGAGATGGAGAGAGAAGGGGGTCATAAGATGGAGGGAGAGAGAGGGGGGTGATAAGATGGAGAGAGGGGGGTTAAGATAGAGAGATAGAGAGAGTGAGAGAGAGAAGGGGGGGAGAGAGGGGGGATGATAAGATGGAGAGAGAAGGGGGGGTTAAGGATTATGAGTTAGATAGATTTTATAATTTTGTAAGAGAGAAATATATTAGGAGTTAAGAGTTTCTATGAGAGAGAGAGAGAGGGAGAGAGAGAGAGAGAGAGAGAGAGAGAGAGAGAGAGAGAGAGAGAGAGAGAGAGAGGAGAGAGAGAGAGAGAGAGAGAGAGAGAGGTTAGGAGTTTGTGTAAGAATGAAAGAGGATAAGAGTTAGATTCACACACACACACACACACACACACACAGTGTGGATGAGTGAGTGATTTTGTGTGTGAGAAATAGATAGAGGGATTGAGAGAGGGAAAGAGGTGATAGAAAGATAAAAACTATGATAATCTCTTACTTACCTATTCACTCCATGTTTGGAAATAATGACTACTTATTTTAGAAATGGTTGATTATAATGGATGGAAAATAAAATCTTCATTTCCTACTATTATTCTATTTTTATTATGTTTTATATCTCTTCAATATCTTTCCAACACATTTTGAACTGAGTCAATCAAAGTTCAAATGTGACAGTTATGGCTTCCAAAGTGGAGTCTATTTTTATTTCTTCAAAACCTGATCAAATTTTAAATAACTTGATCTAGTTTTGCATAACCTGATCGGGTTTTGAAGAGGTTTTTCATCCTAAAAACTTGATCAGGTTTTGTTTTTTATGTATTTTCCTAGGCTTGGTAACCAAGCCTAGCCGCTTTTTGAAATTTCATATACTCGATCGGGTTATTGACATTTTAAGTTTTTTTTTGGGTGTCCACTAAATTATACACCATCTTGGTGTACACACCCAAATGTATCCTCTATTTCATCAATAGTAATATGAGTACTAAAAATGTCCATTCTATCATCATCAATTGTTATTTGAAGTATCTTTAAAATTACTCTTTTTGTAGTCTTTCTAACCTCTTCTTCTACCATCATAGTATTTTCCTTTACTTTTTTTGTAATAGGAGACATGGTTTCTATTTCTCCCCCTAACATCAAATTTACTTCCTCTTGGTTGGCCTTAGGTGCATCTTGTGAGTGCTAATTATGGGCCTCTAAATCCACAAACATTTCAACATATTATTTGTCAGAAACATCCTAAAATGATCATGGGATTGTCCATTTGATATGTCTACACAAGAGGATTTCTTTCCTTGTAAATAGATGGGGTTTTACTATTCACTCTCAGAATTGAGAGCTCAGTAACTAGACCAAACTAGTAAGAAGGATATATGAATGCAAATTCAATCTAATCTATGTTTTTGATGTTTTCAAATGCAAAGATATATATTTATCCAAATGAATTTCAAATTAATCTAAGAGAAATGAAAAGTAAGTCAAACTAAATGAATACATTTTATTCTAAATGATGAGCATATAAGAAAAGGAAATTTGAATGCAAAGCACTTGAGTGATCAATCCAACAATGATTCAATACTCATCATATGCATCCTCTAAAATGAGAAGAAGAAGGCTTCTTTTATAGAATCTCCAGATCAATCAATAGTTGAGACCAAACTGAATGAATGGTGGAGATTTGAAGAAGATTTGGTTAGAATAGAAAGTTTCCTTATGAAAAGGAAGTTAATTGATTGCTTTTGAGTTAAATAAGGAGTTACCTAATTTTATTCTTTTTTTGATTTCAATCAACTCAATGTTTCCAATTCTGAACTGAAGACAAAATATTGGAGAAGATATTTTATTTAAAGAATTAAATATGGCTTCATAATTAATGGAATAATTAAATTCAACAATTATAATGAGGGTATTTAATTAAATTAAATACATTTAATTCCTAGTGTGTATAAGCTAAAGGGGGTGAATTTAATTTAATTTAAATTGCTACAACTTGTAATTAAATCAAATTTATTAGGAGATTATCTTAGTCAATTTGAGTTGATTTTTAGGAAATAAATAATGTATGATTAATACAAATTGAGGATTTCCTACATTCGACACTTAGGTCAATTAAAGATGAGTGGTCAAAAAATGCCTAGTAAAATAGGACTTTAAGATCAACAAATAGATGTTGTAAGATTGATGCACCAAAATTGGTTCAAAATGCCAATGTGCCAATCTAGGGGTATTACACATCTTAAACATTATTTTTTCTTTTGAAGTCTCTACTACAGTCATAGAGTCCTTACCTTCTATCATTACCTTTATAATGGATTCTTCTATTTCTTTGTTCACTTGTTCATAGTTGCCTTTCATGATCAAAATTTATATTATTTTATTTCTTGGTAATGGTTCTAGACTCTTTATTCTTCTTCCAAAATGCTCTTCATTTTCAATTCATAGAGTTTTCTAACCATCCTCTCTCTTATTGCTTTTTCCTCTTCCTTAACTCTCCTTTTTCTATTCACGTTAATTATTTGGTATTTGACCATGAATATTTAAAAACTTTTGTTTGAATAATATCATATATCTAATTATGGAATTCTCTAATTTCAAATTGGTGATATTTCCTTCATTGATAATCAAGTTATTCATATTCTCAATATATTTTTTTCCATTTCTTTATGCATTCATTGGTTTCTTCTAGTTTATCTTTATCTTCTTTCTCTTTCTCAAATTTTGTTTCTTGTTATTAAGACTTTTTTTCCCACATAGGTAACTATTGTTTTTTGTCTCTTCCTAACTTCAGTAGTTAATCCTTTCACTCTTTTTGACTTTGGTGTTTCGACTTGTCTTAGCTGACTTCCACCGATCTAGTTGATCTTCTTATGCTTGCAAGTGTAGGTGATTGAACCTTCACTATACTGACATCTTCCTCCATAGGTTAATTTGAAGGTGGTGGAAAAAACTATGGTGCAAGTGCTACTCCTACATATGGTGCAATAGGTAATTGCACTTATGGTACTACAACTATAACTCCAATAGAAAATCCACTTTCTATTTCTACTAGTTTGTTAATCAAGATCTCTAACTGGCCACTAGATCTCATTGCTTTTATCTTTCTCATTGCTTCTTTGAACTCTTTAATGCCCATACCTAATTTTTTGAGTAACTCACCAATTTACTTGTCAACTTTCTTCTTAATTTCCTTATTGTATAACTAACCTCAAAGTTCTCTTAACTTTTCTTCATAGGTACCTATCTAGCACAATCTTTGTCTCTTTCTAATTCAAGGATAATCTTCACATACCCTTCACTTATTTCTTCACTCATCTCATAAACCATAGGATCAATGAATTCCATAGGATCAATGAATTTAACTCTAGGTTCAAGCACTTCCATGCATGTTACATCTATCTCAACCATGAAGCATACTTCATCTTTATATTTCTCCACACTAGATAATGGTATCATACACCTCTATTTCATTTTAGATAGAAAATTCTTCATTATCTTAGAAATATCATCTCTAATTCTATCTGTATGCTTCTTCCTATAGTACTGATTAATTTACTCCATTGTTCTTTTGTTTAATTCATATTCATAACTAGGCATTCCAAGGAATTTCCTCATTACTTGAAAGAATAGGTTTTAGTAGTGATTCAAATCTAAAAGCTTCATTCTTATTCTTCTTGATTATGTCCAAGTTATCAACCAACTATTCTCTAAGGATTTCATACATGTTAACATTCTTATTTCCTAAAGTCATCATATAATTTGCATGGATGAATCTAGTAGGCATAGAGTTTACCCTAGAACTATAGTTCATCTTGTAACTAATTATCTTGTTGGTCAATCTCACATCAATTTGTGTAATTTTATCAAATTTTATGTTTCTTCCATCTGATATGTATTCAATGTTTCTCTCAACTAACTTCTTAATATTCGTTAATTAACATTATCGAATTTCCACAATCCATTAATAATGAGAGCAATGTTTCTGGATTAGATTGTGTGAGTTTTTTTTAGCATCAACGTTTCGGATCATACTACATGATCCATCATCAGGATGAGAGAGAAACAGAATATGAAATGTGCAGACCAAGAAACCACAAGTAGTCCTAAAAGGAGAGGGAAGGAAGGGCACAAAAACCAAGAAGACCAAAAATAAAGACACAACCACAAAGAGAAAAGGTACAGAATAAACACTGAGAAAATGGCAGAAGAAAAATCATTTAAATTAAGTTAAAGAGTAAAAAAGGTTCAATTGGAAACTGGAGAAGGTGAAGAATTATTTAAAAGATTAAGGGTCAATGAGAAAAAGATTGAACACACAATTAAGAAAATATAAATATAAATATATATCAGAGTATATGCATATATATGTATATAAATAAATAAACCAAAGTATTTATATATATAGATATATGCACATCTATAAATAAATAAATAAATGTATATACAAATATATATACAAGAGGTTAAAAATATACACAAAAATAAAATATATAAAATTAAATTTTTTTAAAAATAAAATAGACCTATGCACTATATATATATATATATATATATATATATATATATATATATATATATATATATATATATATATATATATATATATATATATATATATATATATATATATATATATATATATATATATATATATATATATATATATATATATATATATATATATATATATATATATATATATATATATATATATATATATATGTACAAAAAATAAATAACTATAAGTATATACAAAAATAAATGAATATGTATTTATATACAACATATAAATATAAAACCGAAAAAATCAAAGGAAAATGACCCCAAGAGAAAAAACAAGAAGAGAAACAACAGAAAGGACCCTAATACCAAAACGAAGAAGCTAAAAAACAAATAAATCAAAAAAGAAATTAAGTTAAGGACCAAAAAGCTCTTAATAAATAAATAGAACCTAAAAAATATAAAAGCTAATATAAGAAAATGTGTATATATGCCATATATACGCAAAAGACACAAAACTAGATACCAACCATGATTAAAGAATACAAGCACAAAGAGATAAAAAATGAATAATAAATAAATAAATGAGGATAATAATAATAAAAATAAAAAACATGAAATCAAGAGGAAAACCCAAGGCTGAAACCAAAGGCACAAGAAAGAGCTTGAGGGTTAGAGTGACACAGAGGGCTAAGAAGAAACAAAAAAAGAGAGGAGAGACAACAAGAAATGAACTGAAGAAAGAACATAGAGAACATGAGGAGGGAGGAGCTCAGAGAACAAAAGGTGGATCCAAGAGACTAAAGATGAAGGGGGGGGGGAGGGGGCAAAAAAACTGAAAAGACAAAAATGGAGGAGGGACAAGGAAAGACTCAGGGACACACTAGGGGGGGCAAAAAAGCACAAGAAGCATCAAGGGTGATGCTAGGTATTAAACGAGCTCAGAAGAGGTTGCCAAGACAAGCTAATGGATCATCCATCATCTCGATTGAGGTTGATGGGATGATAGTTAATTTCAATAGCTTCCTTAAGTTTTCTTTTGAAGAAGTTATCCTCCTTGGAAAGAAATTTGGCGTTCTCCAGACAAATGTGGTGCTTGGTGCCCGAGGAATGCTCAGCAAGGGCAGATTCATGGGCTCTGTCATGTCTGATATACGCACCATGTTCACGAGTTTTGGTACAAAAAGAATGGCCCATTTTGCCTATGTAAGGGGCCCCACAAGAGCACTCAATCTTGTAGACTCCCGAGTTGAGGAAAGAGTCTTTGGTGTCTTTAAGGGGAGGAACTCGATGACGTAACTACGAAAGGGGTTTGAAAGCAGTACGAAGACCCTTTTTAGATAAGATCTTGGCCAGCTTTTGACAGATGCCATCGACAAAAGGATGGTTAACCGGGGAGGTAGGTTGGGTGGAGGAATGAGGGTACACCTAGAAAGAAAGAAGGACTTGGCTTGGTAGATAGCCTTAGAGATTTTCTTGTGAGAATATCCATTTAACATGAATACATGATGAAGATGAGTGAGCTCTTCATGCAAATTATCGTCATCATAGATTCTAAAAGCTCTAAGGGTGAGGATCTAAAGGATGCCAACCTTTTGGCTGGGGTGATGGTGGGAGGATGCATGCAAGTACAAGTTAGTGTGGGTGGTCTTATGGTGAACCTTGTGACCGAATGACCCATTAGCCTTTCGGATAAGAAGGACATCGAGGAAAGGCAACTGATGGTCTGACTCGACCTCTTTGGTGAAGGAAATTTTGGTGACCAAACTGTTGATGTGAGAGTGAAATAGTTCAAGGTTCTCATGCCCATGTGGCCAACAAACATTAGTTTCATCAACGTATCATTTCCACCATTTGGTTTTGAGGGGGAAGGAATGGATAGCCATCTCCTCAAAATAGGGGAGAGGGGAAAACCCATGGCTACTCCATCGACTTGCTCATAGAAGACATTTTGGAAAGAGAAGAAGGTCTATCTTAAAAAAAGCTCAACCAGCTCTACGATCTCATCCCTGACCTTGCGTTTGACAAGATGGATGGAATTAGGAATGGGGACCTTGGTGAAGAGGGAAACCATATCAAAACTAACCAAGATATCGCTAGGTTCCAACTTGGTGTCCTGAATGAATTGGACAAAATGGTTGGAGTCTTTGATGAAAAAGTCAGACTTTCCTAGTAGAGGCATGATGATCTTGGCAAGGTGGGAGGCCAACAAGTACGTGGGAGAGCCAATGGTATCAACAATAGGTCTAAATGGGATGCCACATTTGTGAATTTTTGGAACCCCATAGATGCAAGGAGTCACCTCTTTAGATGGCAACAATTTTTTCTGGGTTGACTCATCAAACGAGGACTTCACCAAATTGGACTTGACTCTCTTAAGGATCATTGAGCAAGGGTTGCGAGAGAGGATCTTAAAGCTATGTGAATTTGAGAGTAAGTCAAGAACTTTAGACACGTAGTCCTGCCTGTTCATAACAATAGTGGCATTACCTTTGTCAGCTTTGGTAATGACAATGTCATTACTGTGAATTAAGTCATTGAAGGCACGCATCTCAGAATTGGGAATGTTGCACTTGGGTGGCTTGGCATGCCTCAGGGAAACTGCACAGTCTTGCCTAATTTCTTCGACAACATCCATTGCTAGGTCACTAATGGCATTCTCAATCTCAATCAGAAATTTAACATGAGGGATGGCAATAGCGTTGCAGAGAATCGAATGTGCTTCCTTGTTTTGTTAGAGTCACACACCATCTTTGGAGCAAATTTAACCAACATATCTTCCATTGTGCTAGTCTCTCCCTCCTCAAATCTGTCATTCAGTCGACCAGGTGGGACATCAACCACCTCAATAGCAAGTTGTTTCCCCTTCACCTTGAGCTTGCCGTGATTCTTCGTCCAAACCTATGGATCCGGTTAGACACCTCTTCCTATGCAAGAGTAGTGGGGTGGTATGTACAGTGCATCATTAGGTAAAAAGCTAAGTTTTTGTGCTTGCTTCAACGTTCACGCAATAGTTGTGCTTCCTCATCGCTCGGCACTTCTTGGTTCAATCTTGCTTGTGACTCGTCTCTTCATTCAGCCTCCTCTGTGGCTAGTGTCTCCAATGCAGTGGTAGACCACGTAGGTCTGTCTGCTCCTCTGCTTAGCAACTCCTTGGCTCCACTTACACCTGCGAGTCCTCATCACTCGCATGATCCAGATCAGTTTTCTTCAGCCCTACGTGCTTCTTCCTCACGAGTCTTCCAATATCTTTCGCCAGTTGCTTCTTCCCCCAATTGCTTGGCTTCTGCTCCTTAGAGCATCACTTCAACACCTTCTCCCTTCTTGAGCCTATGTATCTCACCTCAAGGCTCTTCCAGCCCCGATTCTCACCTTTCATTGGTGACTATCATGCATAGGCAGCACAACGACCCCTTGATCATTCCTAGCGTGGGATCCTCCAGTAATCAGTGGCAGCAGTCTCCCATCCTTGGCACACTCGGTTAGAGGTCCTCCCTCTCTCAACAGTCATCTTTGCTCAATAGATCTCTTCCAGTTTGCGCGGGTACACCTTCTGCTCATGTGTCCTCCTCTTTCATGCTTGATAAGTCTCGCATTCAATTTTTTGATCTTGGATTTGATTTGTTGATGTGCCCCTCGCATCTACCCCCTCCCCTTGTTGGTGCGGGTCCTACCACCCAATGTTGTGTAGACCTTACATTAGCAGCCCCTGTACCTACTACCTTGGGCCTCGATTCGACCTTGCTAGCATCGTCTTCTCCTGTCCCTTTGTCCTCCTTACCTTCCCTTCCCAGTGAGACCTCCTCTCCTTTCACTGTTTGGGTTGTCTCGCCCCCCTCTGTCCCATTGTGCGCTCCCCCTATTCTGCCCATCCCCATTAGCTCTCCTCTTTCCACCTCTTCGATTCACGATTGGGAGAATAAACTCGTGGTCAATTTATCTAGTGCTAGCATTGACCCGTTGTCCTTTAATTTTCTAAAATGTGGTCTCAATTTTTCTTGCACCCCTATTGCCATCCCTCATGTTAAATTTCTAATTGAGATTGAGAATGCCATTAGTGGCCTAGCTATGGATGTTGCTGAAGAAATTAGGCAAGACTGTGCGGTTGCCTTGAGGCATGCCAAGCCACCCAAGTGCAACATTCCCAATTCTGAGATGCGTGCCTTCCATGACTTAATTCACAGTAATGACATTGTCATTACCAAAGATGAAAAAGGTAATGCCACTGTTGTTATGAACAGGCAGGACTATGTGTCTAAAGTTCTTGACTTACTCTTAGATTCACATAGCTATAAGATGACCTCCTTTGACCCATATCAACAATTCTAATATGTCGTCATTTAATTTGTTGAAGGGGGTCATAGGTCAACCGATGACCCCCTTTGACCAATATGAACAATTCTAATATGTCCCTAGGGGTCCTAAGACCCCTAGGGAGATATGTCATCATTTAATGGCTTTAAGGGGGTCATATGTCAACCTATGACCCCCTTTGACCCATATGAACAATTCTAATATGTCCCTATAGGTCTTAGGACCCCTAGAGACATATGTCATCATTTAATGGGTTGAAGGGGGTCATAGGTCACCCTATGACCCCCTTTGACCAATATGAATGATTCTAATATGTTCTTAGGGGTCGTAGGATCCCTAGGGACATATGTCTTCATATAATGGGTCGAATGGGGTCATAGGTCAACCTATGACCCCCTTTGACCCATATAAACGATTCAAATATTTCTCTGCGGGTTCTAAGACTCTTAGAGACATATGTCGTCATGTAATGTGTCGAAGGGGGTCATAGGTCAACCTATGATCCCCTTCGACCCATAGGAACGATTCTAATATGTCCCTAGGGGTCCTAGAACCCCTAGGGACATATGTTGTTATGTAATGGGTCAAACAGGATCATAAATCAACCTATGACCCCCTTTGATCCATATGAATGATTCTAGTATGTCCCTAGGGGTGCTAGGACCCCTAGGGACATATGTCATCATGTAATGGGTCAAATGGGATCATAGGTCAACTTATGACGCCCTTTGACCCATATGAACAATTCTAATATGTCCTTAGGTGCCCTAGGACCCCTAGGGAGATATGTCATCATTTAATGGGTCAAAGGGGGTTATAGGTCAACCTATGACCCCTTTTGACCCATAAGAATGATTCTAATATGTCCCTAAAGCTCCTAGACCCCTAGGAACATATGTTGTCATTTAATGAGTTGAAGGGGGTCATAGGTCAACATATGACCCTCTTTGACCCATAAGAATGATTCTAATATGTCTCTAGGGTTCCTAAGACCCCTAGGGACATATGTCATCATGTAATGTGTCGAAGGGGGTCATAGGTCAACCTATGACCCACTTCGACCCATAAGAATGATTCTAATATGTCACTAGGGGTCCTAGGACCCCTAGGGACATATGTTGTTGTGTGATTGGTCGAAAGGGGTCATAGGTCAACCTACCTTTGAGTCATATATATTAATAATATACATATATATTAAAAGCATACATATTAATATAATAATATATATTACATTATTATATATATATAACGCTATTATATTTAATAAAAATATTATGTTATTATATATATATATATATATATTAATAACATACTTATATATATATTATATATATATATATTACGTTATTATATTTAGTAAAAATAATAATAATATAAATTATATTTATAGATTATAAGAAGAATAACATAATATATTATTATATATTAATATATTATATGTTATATCTTTACGTTACATTATTGTATATATATATATATATATATATATATATATATATATATATATATATATATATATATAAAATATATATTATAATACATATTTACATAGTAATATAACAAAAGTAATTTATAAGTCATAAGCTATAACTCTTAAACTGTGTTTTCCCTCCAAAATGGGTTGGGATTTCAAAATTTTCACCAAAATTCACTAAACCATATTGGATATTCGATTTCAAATCGAATATCTGATTAGGCTTGATATTTACCAAGCCTATCCGGTCAACCCAAAAGACGTGTTTGAAGAGTGTTTTAGTGATACTTAGACTTCGAGTAGCCGTCTGACAATGTTATTTTGATCAAAATTGAATGAAACAATTTTTTTTTTTAATATCGCTCTTGAGATTCCATCGATATAATTTCTATCAAATTCTGAGTTTGATAAGTATTTATTAGTTAATTATCAATGAAGATTATTGTAAAGTGCTGATTAACATACTGATTGAAAAATAGCTATAACTTTCAAACGGTATAACATTTTTTAAATTTAAAAGTTGTGTCACATTCTATGCTTTGCCTAGTATAAGAAAAAAAAAATTTAAAAAAATTTGGTAAAATTTTCTATTAGTTAAGGTGGTCAGACATGAGACTTATTTTTTCAAAAATGTTTTGGTAGAAAATTCATATTTAATTATTTATTTGGAATAAAAATACCGAAAATTATGCATCACATCCGAAAACGAGTCTACTTTTCATATCTATAATTATATTAAAAAAATATCATCATTTGATTTTGATTAAGGTGGTCAGACATACGCCTACTTTTTATTTTTGCCTTGAAATTTTCGTAGTATTGCATTAAAATTCAAACTTTTAACCAATCAATTATTTTTTTTCTCCTGATAAGGGCTAGTAGTTTAGAAACTAAATTCAATTTCCTACAGATTAGTTTCTTACAACTTTTTGATATAAAGTCCATAACCACTAGAAAATTATGTGTCAAGTTGACATAACCTTGATTTGCTGATTTTTCGCTGCCACTTAAGGCCATAGTTTGGTACACCATGATCCTGCACATGCCCTTATTTTTTATTTGAACATGGATTATAGTTTATGTTTTATTAGATGGATATTATTGGACTCTTTCTAGAGTTTTTTAATATTGTGGATATCTACCTTTTACCTTCAATAACATATACTCAAATGATTAGTTAAATGATTTAACTCACATGTTTTATCATATGATTATATGTTGTTATGTTGTACTACACCCCTTATTTTGTTTTGTACAAAGTGGGAACAAATTTGTAGTCAATTACTTGCAAGATCTACACAATGTTTCATTCTCCTTCATGTGACTATGTGTCTATTTGTTCTTTGACTATTACATATCGAGAATCCATACTTGATGTTTCTTGTTTACTAAATAGATACCAAGTACATTAATCTTGAATTCAAGATCTGAGTGTGTACCTATATCCTTGGTAGTGGGCACGAGGACATAGTGACTTTGACCATTCATATTGAGCCAATTTTGTCCCTATATGTGCAACATATTTGTATATTTTTTATTCATAACCATTTAATAATTGGTAAGTCTAGATTGATAATGCATTATATGGTTAGACATGTAAGTGTGTCTACGAAATTAGATTTTAGAAATTTCGACATAAAATATTAATTATAAATTTGATTCTATTGATCCAGGGAAATTTTTCAATTTGATTTGATTTATTTTATTTATCAGCTAATTGTTTTCACTTGAATTCTAATTGCTTGAAATTGTCTTATTTATTTGGGGAAGGGCCAATCAGATTAATGAGTGTTTTAATAATCTAATATATAAATCACTTTAATAAAAATGTTTATATTGGCAAAAGGGAGTTTTATTACTCACTTCTCACTTTGTTACTTCATCTTTGGAGGAATTTTCTCCAAATTCCCTTTGGGGGAATTCCTTGGTATGTTCATTGTGGGAGATTGGCTCATTGGATCATTGTGGGGAAAGGCTAGCTAGATTCATAGTAGGATTATCCTTCTTTGTCAAGCTTTGCATTGCACTCAATGCCCTTTTTGCTTCTTGGTTACATTTCCTATTAGGATTAAACCACAGACAAAAATAACAATTACATACAAATTTAACTAATATTAGAAAATAATAGATCACACATAAAAGAACATAAGACACTAAGATTTAATGTGGTTTGCCCAATCCCTAGGCTACATCCATCAAATAGAAAGTTTGATATTATTACGATCCAATGATTACAACATGTTTACAATCTATAATCCTTTATAGCTCAATACCATCACAAGAACCAATCTTCACATCACAACTAAAAAACAATCCCTAACCCTAAGCTTTTTTATAAAAGTATTTTTACCACTTTAGGGTTATAATTAATAATTACATGTCGGCCCAAAATCTTGATAAAATAGGGCCCAAAAAACTTATGATGTACAGTACTTTTCTAATCAATCACCATAGTCTAACAATCTCCCACTTGTGGACTAATTAGGCTCCACACTAAACAACAATCTCCCACTTGGAGACTGATCTTGTAGCTATGCTACTACTCCATGAGGCTCCCACTGGATCAAACCACCCTGAACTATGTTTTTCTTTTATTCATATTCAATCTAGAAGACTAACTAAAGCCAAAGAGGAGTTTAGCTTCTCCCTTGTTACTGTATTTGTAAACATATCTTCTAGATTGTCAACTGTATGTACCTTTTCTAGCTTTGATTGTCCATCCTCCAAAACTGACCAAATGAAATGGTGCCACAACTGTATGTGTTTGGTCTTTGAATGCAAAGTTGAATTCTTTGCAAGATAAATGACACTCTGACTATCTATAAATAAATAATTATTCCTTTGAGGGTGTCCCAATTCATTGAAGAAGAACTAAAGCCATATCATCTCCTTTTCTACCTCTGTAGTAGCAACATACTCTACCTCTGTAGTGGATAAAGCATTAACCTTCTGTAATCAAGAAACTTAGCTCACGACTACCCCACCAACAGTAAATACATAACTAGTAGTACTCTACCTGATATCAATATCCCCTACCAAATCTGAGTCAACATAGCCTTGTAAATCAATAGTAGAGCTCCTAAAGTGTAAAAACTTATTGGATATTCCTCTCAAATATTTGAGAATCTATTTGACCACATTCCAATGCTCAATTCTTGGATGACTCATATAACTACTAACGACTCCCACTACATGTGCAATATATGGCCTTGTACATATCATAGCATACATCAAGCTTCCTACAGTTGAAGCATAGGGTACCTTGGACATCTTATCCTTCTCTACTTATGTCTTGGGACACATTTCCTTAGTCAACTTCAAATAACCAGGTAAGATGTGCTAACAACTTCAGCATTCTCCATAGAGAAACATATCAACACCTTCTCAACATAATCATTTTGAGATAGCATCAATTTCCTATTCTTCTTATCTCTACAAATCTTCATTCCAAGGATTTTTTTTTTTTGGCCCCCAAATCCTTCATAGCAAATGCATGTGCTAACTAGCATTTTAGCCCCTTAATATGATCCACATTAGACCTAGCTACAAGCATATCATCAAAATATAAACATAAAATAATGTAGCTATCAACATCCAACCTCTTAAAATAAACACAATAATCTGAATGACACCTATTGTATCCATGTCAAATTTTAGATACCATTTTTGAGGTTCTTGCTTCAAGCCATATAAACTTTTTTTCAATTTGTACACTAAGTTCTCCTTACTTTTGACCTTAAATCCCTGTGGCTGAGCCATTTATATCTCTTCATCCAAATCACCATGAAGGAAGGTTGTTTTAACATCAATGTGCTCTAAATGAAAATCTTTAGTAGCCATAATACTTAAAATAGTACAAATAGAAGTTATCTTAACAACAGGAGAAAATATCTCATCAAAATCAATGCCCTTTTTCTATGCAAATCCTTTTACAACTAACCTGGCTTTGAATCTTTTCTTACATCCATCCTCTTCTTTTAACCTGTAAACCCACTTATTCTGTAAAGCTATTTTACTTGCAAGCAACTTGCATAAATTTTATGTCTTATTTTTTAGCAAAGAGTCCATTTCATCTTTCATTATAGACTCTCACTGAATCTTAGTATCCACCTACATAGCTTCATCATAACATCTAGGTTCATCAACATCAATACGTAAAATAGAATACAAAGAGGGAAAAAATCTTTCTAGAGGTCTAATTTTCCTTGTTGACCATCTAACATTCACTAGTGTGTGTGGTATTTGTTGTTGTGGTTGTTGCACATCATGAGGAATGGTTGGAACATCATCTTTTGGAGTATCATCTACCACTACATAATCATCTTATTTCTTCTCATGTTGCTTCAACAGATCTTTGTACTACACTTTCTCATTGAATATGACATCCCTACTTCTTAAAATTTTATGATTTTTAAGATCTCAAAGCCTATAACCAAATTTATTAATGCCATATCTAACAAATACACATTTCTTTGACTTAGCTTCTAGCTTGGTTCTATTTTCAGAATCTATATGACCAAAAGCTTCACAACCAAAAGTCTTGAAAAAAGAATAACTCACCTTCTTACCAATCCATGCTTCCTCTAGAGTATCACAACCCAAAGGAGTAGATGGACCTCTATTAATCAAATCTATAGCAGTATTGATAGCCTCTACCCACATGTGTAAGGGCAACCCAACATGCAACCTCATGCTCCTTGCATGCTCCATTATAGTCTTATTCATGTGTTCAAGCACTCCATTTTTCTATGGAGTCCTTGGAATAGTTTTCTATCTACAAATACAATTAGTGGAGCAATAATCTTCAAACTCGTGACTGCCATACTCACCATCATTATCAAATTTGAGAGATTTTAATTTCTTACTTGTCTCATTTTCAACAAAGCATTTTAATTTTTTAAAAGTTTCAAATTCATCAGATTTCTATCTAAGGAAATAAACTCATACTCTTCTAGTTTCATCATCAATGAATGTAATATAATAATGAAAGCCTCTAAGGGAAGATACCTAAGCTAGTCTCTATATATTAATATTTACAAACTCTAATTTCTCCTTTTTGTTTTCCTTCCCAGTCTTCACAAAACTCACACTTTTTTTTTTCCATACACACAACTTTCATAGAAATCCATATTAACACATTTTAGACTTGGTAAAACTTTCTTTGAATGAAGTACCTTCATACCTTTCTCACTCATGTTCCCAAGTTTGTTATGCCACAGTGTTATATCAGAATCTACAGTAGCTATTTGTTCTCCCTGCTCAACTACAACAATTGTTTCTGAACATTCATTTTTCTCTAAAATAATTAAAGTAGAAGCAATAATATGACCTATACAAAGATATAAGGTGCCTTCTTTCTCACTTTTTGCTACTACAAGGGAACCTTTTGAAACTTTCCAATTTTTATCATTAAAAGTAACTACACAACTGTCATCACCAAGTTGCCCTACTAAAATTAAATTCCTACTCAACCTTGGAACATGTCTTATCTTAAGTAGTAGCCAATGATTCTCATTCTACAACTTAATCTTAACTTTTCCCTTTCCAACAATCTAGCAAGGTTCATTATCCCCCGAATAAACAAGCCCAAAATCCCCTTGGACATAATCAATGAAATAACCTCTATGAGGTGTAACATGATATGAAGCACCAGAATCTAAAATCCATGAATCATCATAACATTTTAAAGATAGAAGCAAAACATCCTCTTCGGATTTGTTACTTACCACATTTACCTCCTTGTCTCCATCTAGTTTATCTCCTTCATTTCTCTTTCGATTCCAACAATCCTTCTTTTTATGCCCTAGTTTCCCATAGTACTAGTAGTTGTTTGGTCCTCTTGATTGAGACCTCCTCCCCTTTGACTTTCCTCTTGATTTACCACAATTTTTAGAATTACTTCCTCTTCAGTCATTTTGCCTCGACTTTGTGCATTTAAAGCACTTCCTGATGTAGACCCACCTAAGGATTTCTTATGAGTTTCCTCACTCAAAATAACACCAATCACATCATCATATTTTAGGGTACTAGATCTAGGAATAGAATTACTGATAGCTATTACCAAGCCATTCTAGCTTTCAAGCAAAGAACACAAAATCAAGAGAGCTCTAATTTCTTCATCAAAATTGATTCCCACATAAGATAACTAACTAGTATTAGTATTAAAATCATTTAAATGATTTGCAATAGATCCACCTTCTACCATTTTCATATTAAATAAATGCTTCATGAGAAATACCTTGTTTGAAGCAGAGGGCTTTTCATATAGTTTCGCTAGGGTTTGCATCAACTCTTCTGTCATCTTCACTTTTGTAATATCAAATGCTATCGATAGTGCCAGGCATAATCAAATGCTTCCAAGTGACTTTTTGTCCAAAAGATCCCATTCATTATTTGACATAGATCCCTAATTCTTGGTTTTTCCTTCCAATAGCTTCAATAAATCCTTTTGATAAAGATAGTCTTCCATTTGCATCTTCCATAACTGAAATTTCTGTCCATTAAACCTATCAACCCTCAGCTTAGCCTCATCTGCCATTGCTCCCACTCAACCGTGAGACTCCCACTTAACTATGAGACTTTTCTATAAAGGATAACTGAAAAACAACCTTGCACTGATACCACTTTTTAGGATTAAACCATGGACATGAATAAAAATTACATGCAAATATAACCAATATTAGAAAATAATAGATCACATAGAAAAGAACACAAGACACCAAGATTTAACGTGGTTCACCCAATCTCTAGGTTATGTCCACCAAACAACAAATCCAATATTATTACAATCCACTGATTACAACTTAATTACAATCTATAATCTCTTACAGCTCAATACCACCATAAGAACTAATTTTTGTATCATAACTATAAAACAATCCCTAACCTTAAGCTCTTTTATACAAGTATTTTTGCCAATTTAGGGTTATAATTAATAATTACATATTGACCCAAAATCTTGATAAAATAGGGCCCAATTTTTTTTTATGAAGTATGTATAGTACTTTCCTGATTAATCACCAGAGTCTAACAATCTACAACTTAGGGACTAATCAGGCTCCACATTAAACAAAAATCTCCCACTTGGAGACTAATCTTGTAGCTATGTCACTAATCCATGAGGCTCCCACTAGATCAAACCACTCTAGACTCTGTTGTTCTTTTATTCATGTTCAGTCTAGAAGACCAACTGAAGTTGAAGAGGAGTTTACCTTGTCCCTTATTACTACCTTTGTAAACATATTTACTAGCTTTAATTGTCCATCCTCCAAAACTAACCGAATGAAATGGTACCACAACTATGTGTTTGGTCTTTGAATGCAGAGTTGAATTATTTACAAGATGAATGACACTTTAACTATCTATAAAAAAATAATTATCCCCCTAAGGGTGTCCCAATTCTTCCAAGAAGAACTGAAGCCATGTCATCTCCTTTGTTGCCTCTTTAGTGGATAAAGCATTAACCTTCTGTAATTGAGAAACCCAGCTCATGACTACCCCACCAATAGTAAAGACATAACCTATAGTACTCTGCTTGGTATCAATATCCCTTTCCAAATTTGAGTCAACATAGCCCTATAAATTAGTAGTAGAGCCCCTAAAGTATAAACACTTATTGGATCTTCCTCTCAAATATCTGAGAACCCATTTGACTACATTCCAATGCTCAATTCCTAGATGACTCATATACGTGCTAACGACTCCCACTACATGTGCAATATATGGCCTTGTACATACCATAGCATACATCAAGCTTCCTATATCTGAATCATAGGATACCTTGGACATCTTTTCCTCCTCTGCTTGTGTCTTGAGACACATCTCCTTAGTCAACTTCAAATGACCAAGTAAAGGTGTGCTACTTAGCATTCTCCATAAAAAAATATTGCAACACCTTCTCAACATAATCAACTTGAGATAGTGTTAATTTCTTGTTCTTCCCATCTCTACAAATCTTCATTACAAAAATTTGTTTTGTTGCCCCCAAATCCTTCATAGAAAATGCAGGTGCTAACTAGCATTTCAGCCCCTTAATATGATCCATGTTAGACCTAGCTACAAGCATATCATCAACATATAAACATAAAATTGTGTAGTTTTCATCATCCAACCTCTTAAAATAAACACAATGATCTGAATGACACCCATTGTATCCATGCTCATGCATAAAACTGTCAAATTTTAGATGCAATTGCCAAGGTGCTTTCTTCAAGCCATATAAACTTTTTTTCAATTTGCAAACTAAGTTCTCCTTACCTTTGACCTCAAATCCCTATGGCTAAGCCATATATATCTCTTCATCCAAATCACCATGAAGGAAGGTTGTTTTAACATCAAGCTACTCTAAATGCAAATCTTTAGTAGCCATAATACTTAAAATAGTACAGATAGAAGTCATCTTAACAAAAGGAGAAAATATCTCATAAAAATCAATGCCCTTTTTCTGTGCAAATCCTTTCACAACTAGCCTAGATTTAAATATTTTCTTACCTCCATCCTCTTCTTTTAACTTGTAAACCCACTTTGTCAAAGCTCTTTTACTTAAAGGCAACTTGCGTAAATCCCATGTCTTATTCTTCAATAAAGAGTCCATTTTATCTTTCATTGTAGGATATCATTGAATCTTAGTATCCACCTATGTAGCTTCATCATAACATCTAGGTTCACTACCATTAGTAAGTAAAATAGAATAAAAAGAGGGAGAAAATCTTTCTGGAGGTCCAATTTATGAAGTATGTATAGTACTTTCCTTTTCAGTCACCACAGTCTAGCATTTCTTAGTTTTGAACAATTTGTGAGAGGTAGGGCTCTCTCATATATTTCAATTTCATTCATTTTAATGCTTTCTATTGATTTTTGAATGGTTGGAGGTTGACAACTAGTTTTCCCTCTATTTTCATGCTTTAATTTGGCCCATTTGGTTAGCTATGGGCATTTCATTGGTTTTGTAATTTAATTTGAAATGTTTGGTAGATTTATACTATGAAAGTTTGCGGGTGAGCTAATTTCTTGAATTTAATTATATTTTTTGAAAGCTTACCCTCTTTTTGGAAGTGAGATTTTTATTTTATTAAAATATAAGATATTTAGTTTTTGGGCATCTTTCTTTTGGCCTCATTTTGTATTCAATGGTTCTAACCCTTCCATAGTTAACTTTTTGTGTTTTGGGATTTACATCAAATTTGTACCGCCAACAATATTATTTTGTTTCATATCTCGAATCCAACTCTTTCCAAGGTTTTGTCATGTTTATTTCATAGAGCTAGTTGTGCCCACCCATGAGCATGTGTGCATGCATATGGAAAGATCTTGTGATCTAAACTCCTAGATTGAGGTTGATTGAGTGTTTTTTGATTTGGGGGTTATGTTGGGAAATTGCATTGCCTATGAGCACTATTAAGAGAAAGGGCATGCAAGGTAGATTTGTTGAGTGATATCTCATAGTAACCCCAACTTTGAAATGGATGACAAGGTAATATGGAGAGGTCTAATAAGTGATAACCAAATAATCACTTGGGTAAACAAAACTTAATGAAAGATAAGATTATTGAACATTTGACCTCCTTAGGGAGTTCAAATTAAGACACAATATATATCCTCCTAAAGGAGTTGGAAGAAAGCGTTGGAAATATAAATGGGAAATGTATACTTCTGGGGGGGGGGCTAAATCAAAAGTACTAATCTCTAACCAATAAAACTTTTAACTTTAAAACAATGCATGCATAAACATATTGAAATAACATGCAAGTAAATGCATCCACATAAACATTTGACACTAGATATGATTACCCAAAAACCCTCCAATGAGAAGGTAAAATTGGGGTGGGGATGACACCCACAATTCTTCACTACTACAGCAATAAAGTTCACCTATTCAGGTTACATAATTTGACCATTCTAATGATTTTCCCTCTTCAAGGCTTACAAATGATTGTTAGATTCCACCCTGTTAAAAATTTTTAACACCCTATTAAAAGTGTTCCTAGCTAAAGGACTTTAGAACACTCACTTGGAATGTCATCCTATTAAAGGATTTCATAATGACTAATAAGTCAACCTTAATATAAAGGATTTCATTCTATTGATATAGTTGTTAGAAAGTACATTAGAATGTTTGATCTGACTACTTACGATTTGGTATTGCTGATTTTAGATCTCAATTCAATTATTTTTGATCTTTTATGATCTAATATTAAATTGTTGTATCCTCGATCCTCTCTTCTGGTAACTGATTCTACAATTTTGTCCTTCTTCTAAATTACCTTGAATGTATACTAATCAATTTACCCCTTTTCACTTCCTTCAAATCTTTGCTAGTATCACCTCCTCGCATGCATTCTCTAATGCTCTCTTTCACATACTAAATTATGGGTCTTTGTCTCCCTTTTAAAAAGACTGGTGGCTTAGGGTTAGGTATGAATCTGTTATTGAGATTCATTCATTTTTCCCACTTAATTCTTTCCATTTTTCTAATTGGTTGCATGTTGATCACATAGAAAATCCAAATAGATTTGATCTTATCTTCAAAGCTTCAAGATCTATCCATATGTTAGCTCTAAAATGGTTTACATAGTTGTTTGTGCCATCAAAAACAACTAGGTCCATTTTGTGTTATCGGCACTTGATAATATTGATGCTCAACACATACTATAATTCTGTCTAGCTTGACACTTGAACTTGCTCATAATCTACTGTTCACTTGGCACTTGAACTGATTGGCACATGAGTGACTCGACACTCATTACAACTCAACATCTATACACATTATACTTGGTATATGTTACTAGCTTGGCATGAACTTAGTAAAAAGCTTAAGTGTTTGACACTCAATCATCAAAACCAATCTGAGATCAACAGTCTCCCCCTTTGACATGAGTTGCAAAAATACTTAACTATACATGATGAATCTAATCTCCTCAAGTATAACATACATCTAGTTTAGCATATATACAAAACTTCAAAATTATTCAAAATTTTGTAATGAACCATATACCTCAAAAATTTTGTGACTCCCCCTAAGTTTATGTGTCTTTTCTGTATTTGAGACCTCTCAGAGTAGATTTGAATCTTGTTGTTACTCTTTTTCTTCAATCATTCTAATACTCTCTATCTAATATATTCTGATATGCCCCGTTTCTACTTTTCTATTGTTTACTCCCCCTTTGTTTTCTCTTCTATCTATTTATTTATATCTCCCCCTTTCACATGTCTTCCCCTTGTATATTTGTCTCCTTCTTTTTATCTCCCCCTTTTAAATATTTCCCCCCCTTTTTTTACACTAATTTCAAAGGGTCTATACACTAAGTATGTATTTATCCAAAAAATTCTTATTCACTTCCATTATAATCTTGACAGCAACATCCTAGTTGTCTATTGCAACATCTAATGATTTGTTTCAGATGGTGGTCTCTATTGCAAGGTAAACTAAGCTATCCAAAGTTGAAAGATTAGGATCTTTCTTGAATACTGTTTTAGCATAGGCTAGTTCCTTTTTTATTATTTCCATGTGAGGGGTTAGGGAAGCTTGAACCTAGACTAGCTTGGCTCTTGTGTTAGCCTCTTCTACTATTAATACAGCTAGTTCCTTTTGTGTGTGAAGTGTTGAATGAAAGTGCTTCTCACTTTGAGCTATATTTTGGGGTAATTATATACCAAATATTTTCAAATTTCTTTCTAGACTTAGAATCCTTCGACTTGTTTCTTGTATGACGAGTGTGGGGTCACACAATTTGGTGTATAGTGAGAATATATTCTCAAGTACCTTCTTCACTTTTTCAATCTTTGTAGCCAATTCAACTTGTGAAAGTGTTATTCTACTAGATATCTTCTCATTAACTTTACCTTGAAACTTCTTTTCAAACCATTCCATGAGTTTTGCATTGGTTTCCTAGTCTTCATTTGTCACTTGTTCAACAATTTATGATAATTTTTCCAATATAGGCTTGGTTTCATCAGGTGTTTGCAAGTTGAATGCATCTAAAAGGATGTCTTTGATCTCATGTAGTGCTTGCCTTTACTTATACTTCGTTTTGAGTATTTATTTATTCTTCTTACTTTCCAATGCCTCCTGCATGATATTGATATGTTCTAGGTTGATGCTTGCATAGTCATATTTGGTATAACTATTTCCTCATCTAGTGTTGGGTCTCCATACTAAAGTACCCTTGCAATTTTTTTTGAGCTTGAGCCTAGTGTAGAAATCTGAAGTGGCATTACATCAGTGCTTGGTTTCTAAAGGACTTGGTAGGAGTGCTAGTTGTTGGTAAATTAACCGATGTATGAATGACTTCTTGCTCCTTTTCCTTTGGAATGTCCTTGTCTTCTTCTAAGTTTTCTTGATCAATCACAATTATCTGTGGTGTAGCTTGTGTTTGTGCAACAGGTACAGATACCTCTATCTATCCTTCTTGTTCCTTTGTGGGCTCCTTTGTAGTCTTAGTCTGTTGTTCAATCATAACTACTTTGATTATGGTATTAACCTTTGCTGATGTATCTTTTGATGCTTGCTCTTGTATCATGTGGAGGGCTTAATGGTGGTAATTATGTGTCTTGCACACTTTGATCTATTTGCTACTCCTCAACTATTTCCATTTCATCTCCCTTTTGTTGTGTCACCTCCATTGCGTTACCTTCCTTTTCTTTCTCAATTTCACCTTCCTTATCATCCTCATCTTTTCCATTGTTTCTTCCCTTAATGGGATCCTCTTCTCCTTCCTTGATAGTAGTCAAGCCATATATCAACATCCACATTTGAGTTGATTTCTTTACAACATCTTCAATCTTTTTTTGAAGTATGTTGAAGGCTCTATACTTGGGTGCAAATTTTCTACCATGTTTCTTGTTTGCCTTTGTTATTTTCCCTTTTGACAATTCGAGCATCACTTGTGCCAATGTAGACTCTCTTATTTCCTTCTCCATATTTAGGCAATTGTGTCATTTATTCTCAACAATTGAATATAAATCTTTGGGCATTGTATTATTAAATTCAAGAGGGGTATTTTTGAATTTTGCTATCATGGCATACACTGATTCTTCAACCTTATTTTGATCTTCTCTACTCATTTCATTAAATTCAATATTTTTCAAACCATTTAAGTTTACATTATCCCTAATATTATCACAAATGTTTTCAACATCAAATTGGGGAGCATGACTTACCACTCTAAACTGGCTTGTGTCTTTTGACTCGGTCCTTTGATCACTAGATTCTAGTTGTGCAACATATTTTCTCCTTAATTTCTTCTACATAGGACCTTGTTATTCAATAACCTTCTTCTACTCTTTTACTTCCTCCTTATCCTTTTGAGTGGTGGCCCTTGTGTTGGCTCTTGTGGCTGGAGTAGTAGGCTTTACAAGGCTTGATTTTGCAATTTTATTTTCCTTTGGCCAAGCTATAGGTTGTGTCTTAGCCTTTCTCTTCTTTGGTTCTTATTTGGCTAGCACTTCCTTGGTTTGTTCCTCCTTAACACTTTCTTCTTCAACATCTTCACCCATTCCTTGGGTTAGGGAAAGAGGTTCCTAGCCTTGCTCTTCTTCTTCCTCTTCTTCTTCATCATCATCATCTTCATCATTGCCTTTAGCTCCCTCACCAAATTTAGCTTTCAGCTTCCTCACCATTTTATCCTTCTTCTTCAATGTTGAGCTAGTTTTCAACTCCATTTCAACCTTAGATATGACAAAATCATAGCTACCAAAGATTTTTTCTGACTTGTCAACTTCTTCTGCAAGTAGTGCAGTGATGGTAGTTGATGCTTTGTCTATGTTGATTTCATAACCCAAAGAACTTAGCCATCTCATTCTAGGTACTACAGCCTACATAAAGGTGTAATTACAGTCTACCAAGAAAAAAATGTCATTGTAGTACTTCTCCACCAGGGAAACAGGAATTCTTAGCCTTTGTTTCATTGACTGCTTGAAGTCTTCAAAGTAACTAGTCATCACTGACTAAAAATTGTCTCCCATTTGTTCAATGTACTCATTTATTTGCATAGCCACGGACCTATTTTTTTCCTTCCTATCTTACCAAAAGATGAGAAGTCATTTTGAATATAGAAATATATGTATATCAATATGGAACCAAACTTACATTGAGCACTTTTAGATCTCCTTATTGCCCCTAAGTTCTTTATTATTTTTTGCAACTGTAGCTCTACCAGATCATAAGCATGATCTTTCTTCACAATCTTGTATTCTACATCAACTAAAATACATGGAACACTATTCAATCAACTTGACTAATAGAATTTGTGTGATATGACTCTCACTACAAATTCAAGAAATGGATACTTGATAGTATTAATTGTCATTCCTCTCTTGTTCCACTTTGCCACTGTATTTTTCTTAATTACTTCTTTTGAGTTACTCCTTAGGGTCTTGGGTCAATTTACGATTGGATTTCTTATAACCCTATGTACAATCCTCTTTGACAGTTTGATAGGTCCTCCTTCTAGCCATAGGCATCCATCATGGATTCTACCTAAGACAATTCTTATCCATTATGTTTTTAAGATAGTGGGGAAATGTAGTGCATGGGTTAGTCCCTTTCTTTCTATGATTTTGAATTCTTCTTTTAACACTCCATTTCCACATAATTTATCATATGCCTAATGAATTTCCATGTCTCTAATTCCTCCAACCTTGCAATTATAACACTTCCTTACATCTTGAACCATTACGACTTTGGGTGGAATAACTGATAATGCACCTGGTGGGTCATTTTTGTATGCAACCTCTAGAATAGCCCTAAAGTCTAGTTGTTTTACCTCATTAATAACTAGTTGAACTTCAAATGGTTCCCTGTCCTTAGGATTCTTAGAGCTAGAGGCCATTTTGCAAACTAGGGTTTTAACTAAATGAATCAGTATAACTCAGAATGTGAAATACCTTAAGATAGATGGAATGATGCTTGATTATTACTGGAATCCATGAAAATCCTTCATTCTTGCTTAAAAATTGCTTCTTCATTCTACTTTCTCTTTCTTTGTGTGTGTAATGATGAAAAATGAGTGAAAATCTGCCTTATACTCTTTCAAAATATAATATTTAATGCATGGTGCTTATACAATTGTAAACTCGGCTTCTATGCAATTTTTGTTTCACTTGACATCCATTAGAATTATGCTTGGTTCCAATAGGAATTTCCTTCACTTGGTAGCTACTACTGACATAGCTTCAACTAACTTTGGCTAACAACTCGACACACACTGGAATTTTACTTGGCAATTAAAGACTATTTTTCACACTTGACAATAAGATGAAAACTTAAAGATTTAACTTGGGTTTTTTCTTATTGACTTGCATATTTATTCATGCTAGTTTATCCTTTTTAGCACTAACTTATCTTGGAACTAATGTATGCTGAGGCATTTAAATATCAGTCCCACATACCTCTTTTTACTTGGTTTGTTGAGATGTGATCACTTGACCTTTCAGGTGAAGTGATCCCTTCATTTGATGTGTTGCATCCATCTTTCTTCCTCCATGTTTTGTTCATCTCTCTTATGATGTGCTCAATATCGACCTTGTCTTTTCCTTTATTGAACTTTGAGTTAGGTACCTTTGTCCTTGTTGGGAAATGCTTGCCAATATGACTAGTCTTCAAACAACTAAAGCATATAGTTTGACTCAACCACCTGTTGTAGCTACCACTGAAGTGTGTTCTTATGCAATTCTTAGGGATGTTTCCATACTCTTGACAATAATGATAGCTATGTCTTGTATTGTAATCCCAATTATAGGAATTTTCATAGCTTCTTTCCTTTGTTGACTTGTTTGATGACCATGTGGTCTTGGATCTGCATTCAAAGGCTTTGAGTCCAAACTTTTGACAATTGTAGCAACATCCTTCAAATTTTGGAGCATGCATAATTTTGGTTCTTTATTCATGTGCCTGATGACCTTGTTTGTTGCACTTATGATAATGAGTCGAGTTCTTTGGCTTAGCATTCTGACTAGCATTCTTGCTCCTACCAACATTAGTTGTATGTACTTTCTTTTCACAATGATGACAAGTAGGTTTAGAATTCTTACCTTTATTGTTTCTTTCCTTGGCAGCTTTGAATGATTCTCCTTCTTCAGTGCTTGTGTAGCCCAATCCTGATGTTTCTTTACTAGATCTAGGGGATTTTAGTAGTTGCTCAAAGTACTTGATGGCTTCATTTGGCTTGTTGAAACTTTCAGCAAACTCCTTTTCTCTTTTCAAGTCATTTTGCAATTTCTCATTTTGTAACTTCAATGTAGTTATCTCAATGTCCTCAACATTCAACTCATGATGAGCATTCATCAATTGACTTAGGGTGTCCAATTGCATGTTTGAGATCCTAAATAGCTCTACTGATTTTTCTTCCAATCTATTTGACAAAATTCTTTTTTCTTCTTCAATCTACATGGTCTTTTCTTCTATAGCTTTCTTCTTTTGTTTAGTCACCTCACATAGAAATATTACTTATGATTCTTGTTCCAACTTGAGATTTCTGATCTCCTCAGCTTGTGCTCTATTTTTTTCCATGAGATCTACAATTTTTGCATTAAACTCATAGGAGTTACCATCTACAAATAACTTTTTGGTGTCAATCTCTTTGTATTGAGTGTCATTTTTTGCCTTAGCAATCTCTTTCCTTCTCTTTATCAAACTTCTCAAGGAATCTCTAGCTTCATCTAGTTGTTGTAGTAAGAGATGTATCTCAATCTCTTGATTTTCAATAGTCCTTCCCAACTTGTAAACTTCCATCTCAAGATCTTTTCTCTAAGCTGTAAGGCTTCTCCTAATGAGAACTCAGCTCTGATACCAATTTTTGGAAATACAAATGGGAATTGTATACTTTTGAGAGGTGGGGGTGTTGAATCAGAAGTACTAATCTCTAACCAATAAAACTTTTAGCTTTAAAACAATGCATGCATAAACATATTCAAATAACATGTAAAGTGAATGCATCCACATAAACATTTGACACCAAAAATGATTACCTAGAAATCCTCCAATGAGAAGGTAAAACTAGGGTGGGGATGACACTCACAATTCTTCACTACTACAGCAATAAAGTTCACCTATTAAGGTTACATAATTTGACCATTCTCATGATCTACCCTATGAAAGGCTTGCCCTGTTAAATTCTTACAAAGGATTGTTAGATCCCACCTTGTTAAAGGATTTTGACACCCTATTAAAACTTTGCCCGCCTAAAGGACTTTAGAACACTCACTTGGAATGTCACCCTATTAAAGGATTTCATAATGACTATTAAGTCAACCTTAATATAAAGGATGTCATCCTACTGATACAGTTTTTAGAAAGTATAGTATAATTTTTGATTTGACTACTTACAATCTAGTATTGTTGATTTCAAATCTAAATTCAGTCCTTCTTGATCCTTTTTGATCTAATATGAAATTGCTACATCCTTGATCCTTTGTTCTAATAACTAATTTTGCAATTTTGTCCTTCTTCTAAATCACCTTGAATGTATACTAATCAATTCACCCCTTTCACTTCTTTCAAATCTTTGCTAGTATCACCTCCTTGCATGCATTCTCTAATGCTCTCTTTCACATATTGAATTATGGGGCTTCATCTCCCTTTTAAAAAGATTTTGGTGGATTAGGGTTAGGTATGAATCTGCAATTGAGATTCATTTATTTTTCCTACTCAATTCCTTCCATTTTTTTGATTGGTTACATGTTGATCACATAGGGAATCCAAATAGATTTGATCTTATCTTCAAAGCTTCAAGATCTATCCATATGTTGGCTCAAAAATGCTTTACATAGTTGTTTGTGACATCACAAACAACTAGGTCCATTATGTATTACTTGACACTTGATAATACTGATGGTCTGCACATACTATAATTTCGTTTGGCTCAACACTTGAACTTGCTCGACATCTATTATTCACTCAGCACTTGAACTACTTGGCACATGAGTGACTCAACACTCATTGCAACTCAGCATCTATACACATTATACTCATCATATGTTACTAGCTTGGCATAAACTTAGTAAAAAGATTAAGTGTGTTGACACTCAATTGTCAAAACCAATCTAAGATCAATAGAAAGATACCTTCTGAGTTTGGCCTCCTGGGGGAGTCAAAATGAAGGCTTGATGGCACTTGGGCTATGAAAGACAAGTAATGACACATTGAGTCCCTACATAATTATCCTATAGAGTATCCGACTAGCAACCTGATGTATTATATTCCATTCTTGATCATTGAGTTTTTGTATTGTTCATGCACTAATTCGTGTGAGTGTTAGCCTTGGATGTTTTTTCCTTTTGTGACTATATTCTTTACATTATTCCATGAGAATAGTGGGGTAGGCCTATGGGTTTCATTTGATTGGGAGATGTTTCTACCTACTACTACTACTAGGTATTAGAGAAAATGAATGACTATGCCTTCTAAGGGTAAAATCACAAACCCATGTCACCTACATTATAAAGAAAAAAGGATCTCGAAATGTAATTGTTCAACTTTAATGCATAAAAATGATATTGGTGTTTAGAATTTGAAGATGATGTAAACTGATGAAATGTGTAAAATTGGATGAATTTAATGCCTACAATTTTTTATAATTTTTTTGAGTAATAATTTATTCATTTAAAAAAAAATTGAAGTCCTTTTTTTACTTGCAAAAAATATCGGGTGTAGTTCCTATCAAACAAGTATATGCAAATCATAATATTTTTAACTTGGATTTGAAAATATGTTATAGATGACATGTATAGCTAGGGCACAAGAATGAAATATTGCTTTTTGATGTTTATGTTCTTTTTTATAAGTACTCAAGGTTGACCTTATCAAAGACCACCAATTTCTCCTCCTGTCAAAACTTCCCTATTAAATGTGTGTATATATATATATATATATATATTCTTGAAGATGAATGTCTCCTATAGGGCTAAAAATAAATTTTTAATTTTTTTGTTATGAATTACTATTTTTTTTCTTTTTTTGAGGGAAAATCTTCTCAAATGTTACAATACCTACTTATAATATTTTAAAATTATAACATATTATAAATAATCAAAACACTATGAAATTTATATAATGATGATATTGATGTTAAAAGCATAAATTCTAATGATACTTCTATGGGGAAGTATTGTAGAAACATGATTAGATCATTATCATGATGATATGTTACATTCATAACTGTGTTTGTCACTAATGTCAACATAACAATTTCATGTGGTATCTGACAAAAGAACACTAGAAAGATCAAGTTGGTATGGATAGATTGTTGAGTAAATTCACTAGCAAGGTTAAAGGGAGGTAATATTAAGTGCCTAATATATGCAACTAACCTTGAAAGCATAAGATATTAAGTCTGGAAGAATTTATGCAAGTTTCAGTGAAGACTATTTTGAGATAGAGTTTACAGAAGCATATTTTGGTAAACTTGTTATATCTCTTAGCATATTTGTTATTCTAAGAAGCTAAAGTTAAAGAAATGTAGAAGGAATATTGGAGATTATGTGGCTAAGCTCACTTGTCATAATGTTACATGTAAAAAAAATTATTCAAATTACAAGGTGAAAGATTAATGTTATTGCTAAGTGTAACATATTCTTAATGTGGTCTTATAATAATTAATTGAGGTGTAATAGCCAACTCAGGGAATTGTTTTATGGATTTGGTATAAAGGAAGGATTTTTTCCTTTATCATGAAGGGAAGTAAGTGAATGATTGTAAGCAGCAAGAAGAGTGGAATGCAAAGATAAGAAGAGAAAAGTTGGAGAAAACTTCGTTGCCAAGGTTTTATTGTGAGATCCAAGGTTTGATATTTTGATCTAAGATTTGTGATATGGTCTACAAGGTCTAGAAGTGATTGATTTAATTGATAGGATAGTGGAAAGAAGTTAAAGTATAGTACAAACAATTATTCTATAATGAATAGTTGAGAGATTAGTTGGATAATGAGTTTAGTAGTATTGCCCCAGAAGCTATTTGGATAGTGAATCCTTATATCTTCCACAACTCCTGACAGGGTTGGCACAAATCCTAATAGGGTTAACAATACTCCTAATAGGGTTGGAATCTTCTAACAGGGATTCACAGTCTCTTAACAAGGACTCATATGTACTAAATGCCACAATAGACTCCTAACAGGGTCCATCCTCTAACAAAGAGTATTTATATTAGTACATCATCTTGTGGGTATCATTCCCACCAAGGTTTTTCCTTTGATAAAGGGTTTCCCTAGTTAACATATCTAGTGTAGTTGTGTATGTGCATCTTAATATGGTTATTATTTACTTTGGTTGAATGGTTAAGATTATTTAAGGTCGATAAATGTTTTAATTATTGGATAACTGATTCACCGCACCCCCCATGCCCCACTCCCCCTTAGTTATCTTGGTGGACTATTATTTCTAACAATTGGTATCAGAGCATCAAGTCCTTGAAGATAAAGTTTAACAACTTTGGGAGATCCATGGAAAACATATTCAAAAACATTAGACTAAAGTTTGATGGAACAAATTAAGATAGCTAGAAGGAAAAGATGAAGACATATTTTTTGTGTATGGGTCCAAAATATTGGATCTTGACAAAATCAAAAAAGATAATTATTGCTAAAATTTTGTTGGAGACTTGTTGCGAGGATGAGAGAGGAATTTTCATGTGCAACATGAGAGCTAGAGAAGCACTATTATCTGCACTTCCTGAAATTAAGTATAACTAGGTAAAGTCACTTGATACTTCTCATAAGATTCGGAGAGCTTTGGAAAATAGTTTTGAAGGTGATGAACATTCTAAAAAATTGAGGCTATAAAGTTGGATTTGTACATTTAAAGATGTTAAAATGATGGAAGATGAATCTATAAGAACATATGTAGGTAGGATATCATAAATTATTATAGGTATTAGATCTCAAGGAGGAACCAAGAAAGATGATGAGGTGATCTAGAAGATATTGAAAAGATTAACATCACCATTTAAGAAAGTAGTTCAAATGATACAGTTATTGATCTCTTATACCAAATATTTCACAAAGGAGACATTACTTGGGAGACTTGAAGTAGTTAATAATGAGCTTAGATAGTCCAAAGAATTGACCAAAACATAAACAACTTTCAGTTCCCTAAATATTCGACCTAGTTTGTCAAGGAGCACTAGTGCTAGAGGAGACTTTGCTAGTAGTATTAGATCTAATGAGGATAGAAATATAGAAGGAGTAGCCCTTCTAGTAAGAAGAGAAAAATATGGTAAGAAATTTTTTTAATGTTAGAAATAAAAGAAGAAAGTCTAGAGAAAATTGCTTTGGTATCATAGGTTGAAAAGAAATTGGATTGGATAATTGACAGTGGTTGTTCACATCATATGAATGGTGATATGAACAAGTTTGTTGACTTCAAAAGTTGTGATGGAGGCATTGTCAAAGTTGGAAATAATGCAGTGTGCCATGTTAAAGGTATTGGATCTATAACTCTTGATGGTAAGACTAACACTAAGGATGTATATTTTGTTGATGGTTTGAAACATAATCTTCTGAGTGTTGGACAACTAGTGAATAAATGTTATCAATTACAATTCACAAAGAAGACATGCATGATCAGAGAAAAAGATGGAAAGGTAATTGGAATAGGAACCAGATCTAGAGGTAATGTATTTCAACTAAATCCAACTAAAATGACATAATTGGTTGCTAAGGTAGATGACAGTTGGTTATGGCATAAGAGATTTTTTCATATAAAATTTGACAAATTGTAAAAACTATTAGTATGGTTGTAGCTAGATATTTTCTTAATATTTTTAAGCCTTCTAACACAATATGCAAGGAGTGTGTATTGGCAAAGCATACTAGAACTTCTTTTCATAGCAAGAAGTTCACTACTACAGCAAAATTGGAGATTGTACATACAGATCTTAGTGGTCTTACAAAGACTAAAGGATTCTATGGTGAAAGGTACTTCATGATTTTAGTTGATGATTTTTCTAAAATGATGTGGGTTGCATTTCTTAAAGAAAAAATTGAGGCATTTGATAAGTTCAAGATATTTAAGAATAGAGTTGAAAATGAATCAAGTGTGAAAATTAAATGTTTAAGATCAAATAGAGGAGAAGAGTTTATCTTAAATGTGCTTAACGTCTTTTGTGAAGCTAATGGAATCAAAAGATAGTTATCAGTTTGAGAACCCCTAAACAAAATGGCATTATAAAGAGAAGAAATAGGTCAATAACAATAGCAACAAGAGCTATGTTAGCTGAAAATGATGTATCCAAGCTATTTATGAGAGAAGCTATGAATACAATAGTCTACACTATGAATAGAGTAATAGTCAAGAAAGACACAAACAAGACCCTTTATGAACTGTGGTTTGACCACCCACTTATAGTTAAGTATTTTAAAAATTTTGGTAGCAAATGTTACATCAAAAGAGACAATGATGTTGGTAGATTTAATGCTAGAAGTGATGAAGGTATGATTCTTGGTTATTCATTGAAAACCAGAGCTTATAGACATTATAATATGAGAAATAAGACTATTGTTGAGAGTGAAAATGTAAGAGTTGATGAGAAATAAAGGATACAAGAAAGATTAGTTGATTACAATTTTGATGATGAGAATGTTGTTACTCAACCAAGGAATAATGAAGTATTCTTTGAGACTAAAAATGATTTGCAAAATGAAGGAGAGAAAAGGCATGAACAAAGCTTAGAACCTTCAATAGAGCTAAGAGTTGAGATAACAGCTCCTACTTCTATAAGAATGTGACAAAGAATCATCCACTAGAGCAAATCATCAGAAGTAGAGATAAAGGTGTGATCACAAGAAGTAGAATCAATGAAGGACTATGTCTGATATCTAAAGTTGAACCAAAGAATGCAAATGAAGCATGTAAAAATGATTATTGGAAATAAGCTATGAGAGAAGAATTGGATTAGGTAGTGAAGAATGAGAAATGGGAATTGGTCCCCAAACCAACAAACAAGGATGTGATAGAAACAAAATGGGTATTTAGGAACAAGATGAATAAACAAGGTGAAGTTGTAAGGAACAAAGCAAGATTGGTATGTAAAGGTTACTCACAGCAAGAAGAAATAGACTATGATGAAGCCTATGCTCATATTGCAAGAATAGAAGCAATAAGGTTATTCCTAGCCTATCCAACACATAAGAAATTCAAAGTGTATCAAATGGATGTCAAGTCAGCATTTTTGAATGGAGAATTTAAAGAAGAGGTATACATAGAACAACCTAAAAGTTTTTCCTTTAATAGATGACAAGGACATAGTATGCAGATTGAAGAAAGCATTGTATGGCTTAAAGCAAGCACCCAAAACTTGGCATGCAAGGTTGGACAAGCATTAGACAAAGCTTGGATTTAGCAAAGGTATGGAAAACAATAATCTATACTAGAAAGAAATAGATGATGGATTGATGATTTTGGTAATATTTGTTGATGATATCATATTTGGAGGAGATGATGATGAAAGTGACAAGTTTGCAAAAGAAATGAATAAAGAATTTGAAATGAGTATGATAGGAGAGATGAAATACTTCCTAGGATTATAGATTGTATAGAACAAAGAAGGAATCTTTATTTCTTAGAATAAGTATTTTAAAGATATACTGAAAAGGTTTGGTTTAGAAACATGTAAACCAATTGGAACACCTATGGTAACTAGACACAAGTTATCTTCAAAGGATGAGATACCTATTGTTGAGAAAAATAAGTACAGATCTATGATTGGAGGGTTGCAATATCTAATTCACACAAGGCTGGATATAGAAAATGCAGCTGGAATTGTTGTAAGATTTCAAGTTAATCCCAGAGAAGCACATTATGTAGAAGTTAAAGGGATATTTAGATATATAAAGGGAACTCCAGAGTTCAGCTTGTGGTATGACAAATATAATGATTTCACTCTACATTTTTATACTAATGTTGATTGGGCAAGCAGTATGTATGACAAAAAAGGCACTAGTGATGGAGTCTTCTTTCTTGGAGGAAGATTAGTTTCTTGGTTAAGTAAGAAGTAGGATTGTATGTCACAGAGTAAAGCAGAAGTAGAATATGTTGCAACAACAAACAATTGTAATCAAGTTGTTTGGATGAAGTGAATGTTAAAGGATATAAAGATAGAATTTAGTAAAAATGTTGTCATACATTGTGATAACACAACTATAGTGAATATCTCAAAGAATCTAGTGTTGCATTCTAAGACTAAGCACATTTCTATCAAGTATCACATGTTGAGAGAGAAAGTTGTAGAAAAGGAAATCAAATTGGAGTATGTAAGCACCAAAGAGTAGATTGTAGATATTTTAACTAAACCTCTTCCCAAAGAGAATTTTGAGTATTTGCAAGGTATCCTAGGGGCTATGCCCCTTCCTATATCAAAGTAGATGATGTAAGAGTGCATTAGTATAATGTAATAGAGCACTATTGTTTTTCTGGACTGAATATTGATGCTTCCTATATCGGGGAGTAACTGTGATGGACAAAGTCATCTATGACTCTTGTTGGATATTATTTTGAATAGTGTCTTTGGGCACTTGAGCTAGTTAGAGATAGTTTTTAGAGAGATTGATGGTTGCTAAAACCTTTGACATTGATGCCAATGGAGGAGAGATTATAGCATGAAAAATAGTTTGATATAGAGTACATTCAAGGGAGAGATCACAATAGAGCATGTTGAGGTATATCAATGGGGGAGAATGATTGATGAAGAGGATTTGAAAAGAAAGGTTAAGAGTCTTTTACAATTGGTATTTTTGGAACTAGATGTTTTTCACCTATATTGTCATCAATACCAAAGGGGGAGATTGTTGGAAGCATGAATATTGATGATAATTCTATGAGGGAGTATTATAGAAACATTATTAGATCATTATCATGATGATATGTTAAATTCATGATTGTGTTTGTCATTGATTTCAACATAGCATTTTTATGTGGTTTCTGATAGAAGAACAACGAAATGATCAAGTTGGCACTGATAGATCATTGAGTACTTTCAATGGAGAGGTTAAAGGGAGATAATATTAGGTGGCTAGTATATGTAGCTAACCCTAGAAGCATAAGATATTAAGTTTGGAAGAAGTTATGAAAGTTTCAGTGAAGACCATTCTAGGATAGAGTTTACAGAAGCATGTTCTAGTAAACTTGTTAGATCTCATAAAAGATTTGTTATTCTAAGAAGCCAAAGTTAAAGATGTGTAGAAGACATGTTGGAGATGACATGGCTAAGGTTTCTCATCATAATGTTACACATGTAGAAAGTTATTCAAGTTATAAGGTAAAAGATTAATGTTATTGTTAAGTGTAACATGTTCTTAATGCAGTCTTATAATAATTAATTAAGAAGGTGTAACAACCAACTTAGGGAATTATTTTATGGATTAAGTATAAAGGAAGGACATTTTCCTTTGTCATGGAGGGAAGTAATTGAATGATTGTAAGCATGAAAAAGAGTGGAATGCAAAGATAAGAAGAGTAGAGCGAAGTTGGAGAAAAATTTGTTGCCAAAGTTTTACTATGAGATCTAAGGTTTGATATTTGGATCTAAGGTTCATGACCTAATCTACAAGGTTTGACAATGATTGGTCTAGTTGGTAGGATAGAGGAAAGAAGTTAAAGTATAGTACAGACAATTATTCTGCAAGGAACAATTGAGAGATCAGTTGGACAGTGAGTTCAGTGGTCTTGTCCCAAAAGTTGTTGGGAAAATGGGTCCTTTTGTCTTGCATAAATCCTAACAGGGTCCATCCTCTAACAAGGAATATCTATATGAGTACATCATCTTGTGGGCATCAAGCCCACTAGGGTTTTCCCTCTAATCAAAGGTTTCCTTAAACATATGTGGTGTAATTGTGAATGTGCATCTTGGTATGGTTGCTATTTACTTTGGTTGAATGATTAAAGATTGTTTAATGTTGATAAATATTTTAATTATTAGATAACCAATTCATCCATCCCCCCCCCCACCACTTAGTTATCTTGGTAGACTATTGTTTCTAACAATTGACTTTAAGATCTATAAAAAGGGTATTTTTAGTTTTTTTTTAAAGTTGACTTTTGATAATAAAAATATGAGATTTGACCAAAATAAATTTATAAATCCTAAAAGGTGACACATATCTATGCTTTTGCCCCTAAATATGGGATATTGTGGACTAGTCCCTCTTCTCTTATCCTCTTGAGCTCACTTTTGTACTTACACTTGGGTGCAGAATCTTCTTGGTTTGAGTTTATCTTGTATCTTGATAGATAATAGAGATGTTTTATTTTTATCTATTTTCACTTTAATCAAGTGGATGATGCATGGATATTTAGGTATATGGCACTCCTCAATCTGGATTTACCTATTATTTTATGTCGTACATTAGTATTAGCATGTTTCTTCTTTTATCATTTAGAGCATCTTCTCATTGCATGTTTTGTCAACCATGATCATCTATCTTGGCTATGTCAAATTCCTTTTTGTTTTGTCAAATTTGATTATGGCCTAAGGTAGTTTTGTTTTGATGTGGAGCCTAATCAGACTCAAAGGTTAATTTTTCCCCACTTTATTCGACATAGTTTCCCCCCATATTTTATTGTGGGGGTTTTGAGGTTGTACCCCTAAGCTCTAGGGTTTAAGGAGCAATGCCCCTTGTGGGCTCCTAGGTTAGTACCCTAAGAAGGTTAAGGGGTAGTGCCCCTTGTGATGTCACTGACCCCAAGTGTGCTCCCTATCACAATACAAAGCAAGGTTGAGGGCCAATGCCCTCGAAGCAATAAATAAATTTAATATTGCAAAAGGCATCAAGAGTTATATTTTTTCTTTTGGTTGGCTTATTCTAGCCTTAATTTTGTAAGTGGTAAAATCTTGTACAAATGGCTTAGAGTTACGAATTTTATAATGTATGATGAAATTATAACTTCTTGTGGCAAGATTGAGCTATAAGGGATTATAGATTTTAATCAAGTTGTAATCACTGGGTAATAAGAATATTGGACTCACTATTTGGTGGACATAGCCCAAGGATTGGATGAACCACATTAATTCTTTGTGTATTTTGTTCCCTTCTATGTGATTTATTATTTTTCTAATATTGGTTATATTTGCATGTAATTGTTATTTTTCTCTCATTAATCCTAACAAGTTTTAGCTTCATCGTGTCGTAGAGCTCATTGAGATATTTTTGGCACATTTTGAATAGATTCAATCAAAATTCAAATGTAAAGTTATGGCCTCTTGAATGAAGGAAAATTTTAGTTGATTGGGAAATCTCATATGACAATTCACATTATTTTGAAAATTCAAATAAGCATATTGTTATATGGTTAGGGGAAAATCCTCATACAAAACCCTAGTAATGAGAAATGTCATTTGGAAAACATTGGGCACTTTTCCTCATCTCTAGAAGGTAAAAAATAGTGTTATAGACACACTATTAGGAGTTGCATCTTCCCAATCCATAACAGATTGACTTTTAGACCCTCCTTGGGATAGGTCATTATTTCCTCTCTTTATCTTAATGTTTTAATTTGGAAATTAAATTATGTTTGTAATCATCTAGGAACTTGTACTTTGGGGTTAAAATGAACTCTATAGAAAATGTTATTATTAACAAAATGAACCGTGTATGCTAATCATCTAGATGGAAAATGAATAGGGTGAAAAGTAAGGAATGCCTTGAGAATCTTTGGTTCATTACTTGAGTCTTATGCTCATGATTATTTTTTATATTTCAACTATGTTTATGCCTTATTTTAAAATAAAAATTTTAGTTTACATTTAATCCTTATTTCATAGGATTGTTAGGGTGGAGCATTACATATGCCTAAGAAAATAGTTGATCTTTTTGGCATAAAACATGAAGCTATGACTAAGAGGGGTTGTCTAATTAGATGACACTTATGTCAATATAGTAGCCTAGGTAGTAAAGTATTTAAATTTAACCTTGCATGCATGTGTCAATTGCATTGTTTTGCAATGCATATCTATCATAGATCTCCTTGCTTTCTTTATCATCTATTTTTCCAAAGGCTTCATAACCAAAATAGATGGGTAGTTATCCTCATTTTCATCTCATGTGCTAATTAGAATAAGAGATGGTATTAAGGCTATCATAAAAGTGGAACTTATTGCTACAAACAACATAAAATAATCCATCTCTCGCTACTAAATTTAGGTCAAAATTTTGATGAGAAAAGGTCAAAATTTTGACCATAGTTGGTCGAAAAGACTACTAAAAGTGTCATCAATCTTTTTTAGCAGATTTTTCATTACAATCATTATTCATAAAAAAATTTGACTTTAAAAAGGTCGACTTATTGACGAGAGGTTCATCAATTTTCTTAGTCTAGCCTAAACTCTTATTTCCTCATTTGCATCCATTGTTGGTCAAAATTTTGATAGAAAAGATGACCAACTATCATCAAAATTGCGATGAAGACCCCTTTATTCTTCTACAGTGGTAGAATCGACCAACCATCATCAAAATTGTGACCAATACCACTTCAATCTTCTATGGTGGTTCCAAATCCTTGATGAAAAAATCAACAAACCATCATCAAAATTGAAACCAATACTCCTTCAATCTTCTATGGTGGTGCCAAACCCTCAACGGCAGAATCGACCAACCGTTCTCGAAATTGTGACCAATACCCCTTCAATCTCTTATGGTAGTGCCAAACCCTCAATGGAAAAGGGAACACATGATGTATAAATTGAGACTAATGGTTGGTAGAAATTTAGACAGGCTGTGACAATTATTGCAAAAGCTTTGCACTCATAGGAGCCTTCTAAACTGCACAAAATTTGATTCTAAAGCATAATTTCTCAGTGTAAGACTCAGGGTATCATGCACATTTCTACCTCTACACCATTTTTTTGTACATCACATGATTTATTTCATACAAAAAAATGGGAAGGAGGAAGAAATGTGCATGATATCCTAAGTCTCCATCGAGAAATTATGATTTACAATCAAATTTTGTGCAATTTAAAAGGCTCCTATGAGAACATAGCTTTTACAATAATTGATAATGTTTTGTATAATTTTTGTTCTTTTGTTTTTATGGATATTCTTTATTTTAGCTATCAGTCAAAGAAGTATCAATATAGATTCTTATTCTATAGTAGATAGTAAAACAAACTAATGAATTATATAAAATCCACATTAAAGAAACATTAGCAAAAGAAAAGAAGTTCTCTAAGTCATCAGTTCTCACTACTACAAAGATAGCATCTCTAACAATGAGTGCCAAAATTTCAGCACAAGAGACCACCCCAGAGCAATGCTGCTCCAATAGAGCCTTGGCCTCATCTATAGTGAAGTCAATAGAAAAATATCCACTCACATTTCCCATTGAAAAGATGAGTATTATTCCAGTTGCGGTATATTGATTGAATGTTCATACTATTCTCCAAGTCTAGATTTGTTTGGCATATACCTTGTCCATCTTTTGTTAATTATAAGTCACAAAACATAACATCATCATATAATTTGTTATTGATTGCAAAGTCATAAGCAATTTTGACATGGTTGGGAAAAAGGCTTGATAGTCCACCACGAGCTATGACTAATGGTTCATCACTGCTAAGTGTTTTCTATGAACTTTTCTTCTTGGAAAAAATCTCCTAATTTGGAAAAATGCAAATAATTCAAACACATAGCAATGGTAGAAACTGATAGGCCATTTTCTGTAGGTGGCCAATTTGGTGGAAGTTATTTGTTGAAACATGTCTTTGAACCAATTTTATTTACTTGAATTTTTTATCCATTCAAAGATTAGGTATCATGTATTATTTTTGTCCTCATTATTAGGTTTCAAATTTATATTTGATTTTTTGTGGATCTTCTTAAACTTCATCCTTTTTATTGGAAGTTCTATGTAGAAATGTATATAATACATATTTAAGAATGTATGATATTACAATATATAATACTGGCTCATACTTCTTGCATGGTGCATGGACATGTTAATAACATCAAATCATGTCATTTATTTATGTTTTAATCTGATATTTTTTTCCCAATGTATAAGGAGTTAGAGTGATTATATGTTAACGTAAGAAAGCACACCATTGCAATATTGGTAATTTTACAATGTTGTGCCAAACTAATAGT